>OOFC01031390.1:6395-22800 GCA_900323345.1 Pseudochromis fuscus | reverse complement strand
CTCCTCCTCTGCCCACCCATACTGTCTCCACAGGGAGCTGCTTCACACTGAGAATGAATCAAAAGGCAAAGGAGAGAAATATCCTTTCAACATGCGTGCACGCACACACACACACATGCACACACACACTCACTCACACACACACATACACACACACCCGAAGTCTGTGTGGGAATGAACCAAGGGGCCTCGCTCAAATCCCTGTCTCTAGGCAACCAGCAAGGATATGCTGGGGGAACAGCATTAAAGTTGGAGAAAAACTAAGAAACACACACACACATACACACGCGCGCGCATACGTACACACAAAGACCAACACACACACTTTCAGACTCTTTCTCTCCGTATTTGTAAAACCAATCAGAAATGTTGAGCGATTAAAAAAAGAAGGAAGGGTGAGTGCATGTTGTGTTAGTATGTGTAGACAAAGTGTCACACTGAGTGTCGACCTTCAGAGGTTCAACTTTAAAAAACGAAAGCGAAGCACAGGTGAGCAAGAGCGCAAGAATGTGTGTGTCAGAAAAAGCTGTGTGTGTCTGTGTGTGTGCAAAAATTTGACTGGCTTATTTCAGAGGGGTCCATTTGTATGAGTGTGTGAGTGCGTGCTCGTTTGTGCACAGTGTGTGTGTGTGTGTGTGTGTGTCTGCCACCTCTGCAGCTGGCCCTCCATCAGCAGATTAATAAGCTTTGTTGCCACGCCGACCGGAACCTAGTGACAACCATCCAGACCCAAGGCATTGTGGGTAACGGACTGACTGGCCGCAAGCTGGCCCTGTTTTTACAGCTCTGTTTTGTCCCACACCATCGTGCTCCTGTGTGTGTGTGTGTGTGTGTGTGTGTGTGATGGTTAATTGCTCCTCTCATGCCACCCTTCTCAATGACATCACTGCGGCCACAGATGTTTTTTTCCCACTTGTAGGACCCCTGGACACACTCACACAGACACACACATGTATATAAGAGCTCAGGAAACACTTCTAGCTTTTGACTCGTTCTCTCACTCAGCTTCAGTTCCTCTTTGTGTCTCTTTCTTTTCCCTTCCTCCTCTTAATCTTTCCTTCACCTCCTTATGTTTTGTTCCAGTCATCTCTGCTGCTTTAAAAGAAAGAAGAAGAAAAAAGAAAATGTTTACTTCTTGTGGTTGTATTGTACTTTAGGTCATGGTTACCAAAAAGTGGGTTTTATAAAGTTTGTACATACATTTCTGAGTTGATTTCACCTCCAAAAGAGTTTTAACACAATCAGAGTAAAAGTAGTTCAGTGTTACTGACGTACTCACCAGTGTTGATCACATCAGTGTGAGCAAAACTCCCACAAGGTGTAAGTACACTCCACCCATGTATTTCAGTGATAAGGTAAATTGTGTCAAATGTAATGAAACATTTATAATCAATTCTGTAATTTTCAAAGCACTATGAACAGCCCCTGAACCAGCAGTCCATTGTAACTAGCTACTAAAGCCATCCAGAACTTTGTTTAAGAAGATTGTTAGAAAGCAACATAACAAAACATTGTTTTTAAATGAACAGACCAGAATGTAACTAATATGTGACCATGTTGGCACCACTACATGATGGGCTACAGAGCAGAAGGATCAGTCATTCATGGAAATTACTGTGTTTATTAGAGTTAATTTAACACATTTACCGTGTTTATTGTTTGATGCTGTATAAGTGAAACTAAAAGTACACACCACACTACTATATTTTAGTATTTGGCTTAACTGACACCAAACAGCATGACTCTTGGGCTTGTACAAAGTCACACAAGAAATGTTTAAATACAAAAATCATCCAAAGCAAAGCAGCTGAGCTCAAAATATTTTAACTTTTAGTTTCTAGTATCAGTCCAAATGATCATAAAATAGACACAATGAAACAAGACAAGATCTTTTTTCTATAAACTGGATTACATCATTAGGGGAACAACTTTTCACAAGCTGAATACATTAATAAGCCTTGAGTTAAAATGGAGAAATCCTCTCAGACTTTCAATCTACTGTAATGATTTAAGTGTAATCAGGCTAAAAAAGACGTATACCTGTGAATTAATCATCAGTAAGAAAACACGTCTCCTCACGTTGTCTCTTTTCATATTTGTTTTTCTTAACATTTAACTTATATTATTCCCTTCCTTCTTCTAGCTGTTTAGTCATATTTACATGAAGCTACACGAGGCTGTTGACATTTGTTGTGTGGCCTTTGAGGCTTTGACCCTCCCACACTAAAGTTGACATTCTAGGTTTTTCAGGTTATTGTGCTGTTTTTACCCATTGTCAGCTGTTGTTGCTGCAGTGAGCAGTTTTGTCTTGTAAATGAGAACTGATTGGAGCCAAAGTCGAGTCTTGTAGAGACTCATGGGGTCAAATCCAAGTCAAGACCAAGACTAAGCAGTGAATTAATGTACTTCTCTATAGGCCACAGAGTAATCAAATCCATATGAAAGTCATTTGTCGACGTAGAAGACGTGTTGCAGACACACATTCACAGACAGCAAAGACCTTTTGATCTGAGAGGAGACAGAACTTTATCTTGCCCTACTTGAACTCCTCTTTGTCACTCAGCGTGGAGAAAGCATCAGTGTGGTGTGATGCTGAGCCCACAGAGCAGACAGAAAGCAGGAAGGAAGTTTTTACACAACAGACAAGTGCGCCTCCATGGAGCAGAGGGACTGGAGAAAGTGTCCTCTTTGTTTCTGACCGACGTTCGCTCACTAACTGTCCTTCACCTTAACTTTAGTCTCTCCCGGACTGTCCCTCTCTCTCCTGATGTAGATCACTGTCACCATCTTTTTATCTTCTTCTTCCTGTGTTTTTCTCTCTCACTCTGTCACACTTTCTGTCTTTGTCACAAACTCTCACAACACTGTCCTCACAGGCGTTCCTCTCCTGCTCCGTTATGGGCCCATGCAGTTGCAGTGCCCCCTGGTGGCAGACCAGCATCACAGCAGGTGTTTGACAAAGTCCCACAATAGTAGATGTTTCCTTTTTTTTTTTCTTTAAGTAGCTATGAAAGCAGTTCATGGACTTACTTAGTAGTCCAGTACACAAAGTTCATCAATTCAGGAAAACTGGGAACAGTTTGGGAATATGACAATTCTTCAAAGTCTTAAAATCATTGCTTGAAAAATTGCTCAAAAGGGTTTTCTTTTTTTTTTTTAAACTGGAAAGACTAAAAACTCATAAAGAAGAAAATATGAAACATAGAATAAAGCATATTGTTATAGATGTGTTCTAACTTGAGGAATACAGGAAATGTTATGCCGTAATCAGAATATTCAGGTTTCAGAGTCACTTTTTTTTCGCCGCTTTCATCTCCGTGCTGCTTGTGAAACCACATTAAAGCGGCCGCGGCAACAGAAAATACCAACTTCTGTCTTGTCACGAGGGAGTATTTCTGTCAGATCATTTCCCTCACTTTTAATTTTCTGATGCTTCTTCTGAGTGGCTCTGAAGTTAAATCGGGCTCTCCTCAGGCGTAATGGAGACATGTGAAACCACTTGCAGAGCGGTTTTTGGCTCAGGTGTGATTTCCACAAACAGGCAGGATGATTGACATTGGCTGCCAGACAAGAGAACATGTCTCAGTCAGCACATTTGTATTATGATTGCAGAACAGAGTAGCATAGAACAGAATGGAATAGAACCAAATAGAGTAGAACAGAAGGATCTGAGGTGGAAAAAGAAAAGAGCAGAATCAAAGTAAAAGTTGAAAATCACTTGACATTTGGTCCGTGTTAAATTATCCATGACTGAATGCTGCAGACTGTGGACCTCAGTGAAAGCTACTTTGTCTGACTGAGCTCTGTCCATCTTAATGAAGCTAAAAGAGTCTTAAACAGCTTAACACAGTCTTCAGGTTTCTACCTGTGTAAGGCAATACAGTGAGTGTAATGATGCACAGAGTAATGTTGTGCGTGTGCACGAGTGTGTGCGTGCACAAGAGAGAGAAACTGTGTCTATGTACTGTAATGTGTGTGTGTGGGTGTGTGTGTGTGTGTGTGTGTGTGTAGGGAAAGCAGAGACGACATCAGAGTCCATATTAAAGGATAATTACAACGAAACAACAGGAGCCTGTTCCCATGAAGAATCCTGGGGGATTATCACTGCTTATTGCTCCTTTACATTGTAGAGCTTTAATGCTACTGAGTGTGTATGTGTGTCTAGGTGTATCTCAGTACTCCAGCTCGCCTCAGATGTCCTCTACTGCCTTACTCCATGGTGTGATTAGACGTGCTCTATATTTTTATTTACCATGTTTTTCTTAGTCACATGTTCACTGTTCCACATGCTGCTACTTACTTGTGTCCTTACCGCAGTGATGATGATGATGATGATGATGATGATGATGATGGTGATGACTTCTGCCTCACACTAAAGTTACAATTTCTTATACTTCAGCTAAATCAAAACGTCTTCTGTGTGTATTAAATGTGTTCATCTGTTTAGTGAAAGCAAACAACATTTTTAATGGCAAAAGCTCAATTTCTTGAATATCACCAATTGTCACATATGTGTTTTGAATTTTTTACCTTATTTCCTTTCCGTTGTTAGTGCCCATGCCTTTGTCTTTAAAAAGGTTTGTTTTGTTGATAATTTAGGAGTGAGATAGATCCAGTGGGCCTTTGTTGTTAGAAGTGAGTGACTCTCTCTGGTGCAAGTAAGATTAGCACCGTTACCAACATGTAACCACTGTGAAGTGCACGACAATACTGGATTCACTGTAACTGGCTACACAGTGCCAAGCTAGGTCAGAGTTTTTGTTATAACAGCTTTTCACATGTTGTGTTTGCTGCCCCAGAAAAGGAAATAAAGGTCATGTCTCCTCATCACTGCAGAGTTTGTGTGAGTAGTTAAGTTAGCAGCTATAAGCCAGGCTACAGTAAAGACACTAAACCAGAGGTCTCCCTACCACAGTTATGAGCCATGGATCAGGGAAGGTAACACACTGTGAAATACAGAACTTTGGCCATTAGGAGGTTCGACTGAAAAAGAAAAACTCACAAACATAGTTCATAAAAAAAACTGAAGACATGAATTAGTTTTAATCTGTGTGAGTTAAACTTGAGTTACTGCTTTTGAAGTGTGATGACAACATTGACATGAACCATCCCAACAACAGATGGTCATAAATGGTGACTTATGTTTTCTGCACTTTGTTGTTTAAAACCATTGATCTGGGACACCCTGGTGGCTCAGGATCTACAGCTGACAATGAACTACAACATCCTAGTTTGCATCTGACTGGAGACCTTTGTTGAGTGTCATTACCCATTTCACTCTACTAATTTCCTGCACCTCTCCACTCTCACTGCCCAATAAAGACATAAAAACACAAAGTTTACCAACAGAGTAACTAGGATGTAATTTACCAGTCTAGATAGAAAGAGAAAGGAGAGGTAAGTCATGACCATCAACAAACAGCTTTAAAAAGTTTTAAATTTGGTCTTTCCTTTAACTAATACTTGGACCTTGATCATTCAGACACTTTAGAGATCATGATTGTGGGAACTCCTCTTAGCTCTGTGGGTTTGACCTTCATAAACATTAGCTTTGATTTTGTACAGTGCAGGAGTTGTTCTTCTCTCATCCCACCTCAGTGAAAATTTTTTGTCATAACTTCATATTTGACAGCTCATTGGTTACTTAATTGTTACTGAGTAGTGTCAGTAAACTAACTAAAACTAAAATAAGTGATTTACAATGACAAACTTCTGATTTCTTTTTCAGTTTTTATGCTCAGCTCATACTTTGGATGTAATTTTTTTAGTCAATAAAATAAAATGATACAATAATACTGCATCTCTCTCTATGTAAGTTGGAGAATTAGAAATTGAATAGGAGGGCATTAAGCTTGTTGTGGACATTTAAATACCTATTTATCTGCTGTCACTATGTGAAATCCAAATAAGAGAAGCAGAAAGACAAATGAACCAAAAAATTATAACATTTGATTTTCTGAGAGTAGGAAAATTGGATAAGGAAAAAATGTGGTGTTTGTGCATCAAATCAAGGTCGTCCACCTTATGACACTTTGCTGAGATTTATTTTCACCATTCAATCATTTCAAACTGCTTTTTATCATCACACAGTCGGAGTTTGAATATTTAAAAAGGTGTGATTTTACATTTATAAATCTATAACACAGCATTTTGTGTTTATTGAATAAGCTGACAAACAGACAAAAGCCTGAATAGCATTTCCTAGTCTTGCCAGGAAACAGTTACCAGCCAAACATTTTGTGAACTACCAAAGTCCAGTCGCCAAATTTCAAACTGGATCAGTGAGATCTTAAAAGTTCATTGATCCCTCAGTGTCGCAGCTCCTTGCCTGAGCCCTCCCTGTGAGACAAAGCCCGAGTCCCAGTAGAAAATTAGCGCATTTAGCTGTCATCGCTCAGCTCGCTTTACAATCCCAACCAGCATTCACACAGAGAGGGCCCTGGCCTCTTTTCTCTGCCTCCATCCATCCACCACCCCACCTCCCACCCCCGAACCCTCGCCGGCTCGCTCGCTTTCTTTCTTTGAGTGGGAAAGGCGATCCCCTGTATAGCTCAGAGATCAAGACAGGAAGGTGTAAACTGCAGATAAATGTGATCAAGTGTCTCCGCTATCACAAGCCCTCACATCGGAGTGGCTGGCTGGGTTTACCTCCCCCTCCTCTCCTCCCTCCACACCAACATGGATTAGCCGCCCCCTCTTTGTGCCTCTCAGTGGAAGCAGACAGGTCGAGATGAGGAGATGTTCTTACTCATTTTGGACTTGCAAACCTTTTAGGCCGGCTCTCACTAGTGAAACAACACTGAGCGGTTATCGTTGACCTCCTGTAGACCTGTCTGTTTCAAAGGTCGGTCAGTGGCCTGCTGGACAATGTAGAGACCAAATGTGGAACAACCTCATGAGAGATAGATTAATTATATGTATTAGTAAAGGCAGTGCAACATTACATTTGAAGTGAATCTTTGGCACTACAGCTGTACACAGACTGTAAACACAACACTGACATACTGTACTCTGACTCTATAACATGTCAGTCAAGTTCAGTTTAGTTTCCACCTGCGTCTTTAGCTTTCAGATACTTCTCTATGTTGAAATAAGGCTGATGAGATCTACAAGATTTCAAACTAAGGCAAAAAGTTTAAGCATAATGAAATACTCCTTGTCTTATAGCATATTACATATTAATACATTGTTACCTGCCTAGGTTCACTGAACAGAGGGTCCAGGTCATCATATTCTGTACCAAACTCAGAAAGCATACAACACATGATGATGATGTAGTGATATCATTTATTGACTGTTTACTACTTGTTTAAACATAAAAGTGTTTTTCTGCGTCACCTGTCTCCTCAGTAATTACCTCCGCCAAGGAGGTTATGTTTTTGCCGGCGTTTATCTGTTTGTCAGTCTGTCAGTTTGTGTTCAAGATAACTCAAAAACTTATGGACCGATTTTGATGAAATTTTCAGGATATGTTGGAAGTGGGAAAAGGACGAACTGATTTCATTTTTGGGGGTGATCCGCAACACCGTCTGGATCCAGGAATTTTTTTAAGGATTCTCCTCGCAAAGTCTCTCCTCGAAGGCGTCCATCTTGATATGCTAGCTCAAGTGCAGTGGAGTTGCTTGTACTGATTTTGACACATGCGCAGTTGCTCGCTCCCGATGGCTGCTAGATGATGGCTCCAAAAACCAATTTACGGTCATTTACACTAATCATCACTAATGAGATCAGACCTAAACTCGAGTCTCACACGCTTGGAGTTCAAGGGTCAGACCTACCTCCTTACTCTTCCCTTCATATCCAAATATGGTCACTTCTGGCTCCAAACAACCAACATGGCAACATTCAAGTCCTGATCTCCTGGCTTCAAAACACAAGTCCACAAACCAACGGATGACATCACTTTCTATATACAGTCCAGGATCTACGATCAAAAAGCTCAGTGGTCAGATGCATTGCATGGACTGAATGATTAAGTAGATTTCTTCTTGTTTGGATTCAGGTGTTTTTTTTGTTTGTTTGTTTTTTTTACTCTTGACTGTGAGTCCAACAACTTAGGACTGCAGTGGTTTTATGTTTCAGGAACCTAAAGTACAAACTTCAAATTCAAAGTAGCAATTTAACAAAGTGAGGTGAGTTAGTACTCTGTATGTACGATTCTACTACGGTTACTGCAAACTCTTTCTAAGGAAATAATAAAGTGATTCATGAGGTAGAGGAAAAACTGACAGTGTCCTGGATCGGGTTGTAAACCACTCAGACTGAAAGAGACAAGGTGAAACATCACATCCCAAACAAATGAGATGCCTTTCATACAATTTATCAAGTAAAGTAAATTTGCTGAGGTGAATACATTTTGATTTCTTTCATGAACTTTACAATCATTTTGGCTTTCAGTGAGAAACTAAAGAGAGATTGTTTGCCAGTCTTCTTTTACAAGTGTTATCTTTCCTAATAGGTTTTTGGCAGTTTCGTATCTATGACACAGCATCAGCGAGGTGTCTTTCTGTAGCATGAAAAAGATCCCAGATATGCAGCAGGAGCCATAAAGATCTTTCTTCAGTGACAAAAAGAACAAAAAGTCCTGCAATAAACATCCCAGGCCCCACAGAGCCTTGATCTCTGTATCATGGAGTCACTTTGAGATTACATAAAAAACACACTTGTCTACCTTAAAAAAACTGCACCTGTGTAAAGGCAAAAGGGAGATCACACTCGTCACTGGTTTTTCAGTTTACTGCTATTTGTATGAAGTTAATTGAAAAATTTAAAATTATTGTGTCTTTTTTTGAAAGTGTTTTACTGAAGGTGTCTAAAGTCTTTGCTCAGCACTGTGAGTGGAAAGAGTAGAAAGTGCTCTGTTTACACCTCTTTTCTCCCTCTCTCCTCTTTTTCCCTCCATCTCTCTCTGCTCTCGCTCTCCTTCTCGACAGTTCACGTGTCTGATAAACCATTTATCCCTCCAAGGACGTTTTTCCCATCCGAGCGTCCATCCAGTCAAATTACACACTCGACACATAATGGAGCCCGCTCCTATCGTCTCAGCACAGAGAGACCCAGAACCCACATCTGCTCCCGAATACCCCAGACAATAAACAATTCACTCCTCATGTTCAAATCTCATTTTTCGGACAAAGTCTTGACAATAAAAAGCAATAAATTACGCCGCCGCTGAAGGAGCCGCCTTAGCCATTCTGGAGATGTAGGAAAAAGTTTTCTCAGAGTTTTTTTTGCGGCGAGCAGATTCCTCTGAGCTAGCCATTATCTCAGGAAGGAAGTTAATTAAAGTGGCCCAGTCTGAATCAATGGGGGAATTTGCAGCCGCGCAACGGACAGACCAACGGACTGACGGGAAGAGCGGAGTGACGGCCATGACACCACTTCAGAAGAGAAGATTAGCCCAGAGACAAAACTCTGGGCTCTGATCAGCCCTACAGTGTGGCTCTCCTCCTGGATTACTCCTCTCCCACCCCCCTCCCATTCTTCTTCTATCTCTCCTTTTCTATCCATCCATCCGTGCCTCCCCCATCCTCCAGCCCCCAAAAGAACTTGAGGAGGCTTGTCTTCAAAGCTCGTCCCCTCCTTCCATCCCTGTAATTCCTCACATCATTACCAAGTTTCCAAAACTTAATTTTAGCAATTACACATGCAATTAATTAATAAATGTGCTGTCATTACAGCCCCTTGTGTGATCTGAGCCCCATGAATGGGAGGTTGGAATAAAGTGGTCAAATGAACTGGGAGGGCTTCAGAGAGAGACAGAGGGAGAGGGAGGGAGGGATAGAGGGAATGAGATTGTTATTAAGGGATTGCAGAGTTAATCGTTTGAGGGGCTGCTGCTCTATCAGAAGCAGAAGTCTGCAGGGAGCGCGAACGAGAAACAGACTAAGAAAGAGATAGGGGACAGACAGAGAGGGAGAGCGAGACAGCAAGAAATGTACCAAGAAAAATAACAGGAGACGGAAAAACGGGATGGCGAGGGTGGAGAGCGGAGAAATAGACGAGAAGAAACCAGAACAAAAGAAAAACAGAAGAGAAAAAGACTGAAACAAAAGACGATAAGGGGAAAGGAAAGAGAAATGAGGGAGGGGGAGAGAGCTCTACGGAGCGCGCTCAGTTCAGTCAGCCGGATTATTAATGAGATCAGCGAGTTCTCAGGTCACGACAGCAGCGTGAGCAGCAAGGCAAAGACAAAACACACACGCTCCTGTAACACACAGTCCAAAAATAAAGAACATCATCTTCTCTGTGGTCTCTGAGGTGTGGGGTTGAGTGTGAACATCAAAAAGACTAGAAAAGAGAATAAAGTAACATCCTTTATTGATAACGTGGCGAGGCCCTGAAACATGTTTGTCTTTTTTATTTCTTTGGAATGAAATCCTTGGCATGAAATGATGTGATGTGACATCCACAAAACACTCTGCAAAAAAGTAACAATAAACTTTGAGGAAGTGCTGATAAAATATTAAAACTGCAAATATGAAGAGCAAAAATCGATCATTTTTATACAAAAATACGTTTAGCTACAAAAATTTAACTTTTTCTTTATTAATATGACATTTCAGGTTCCTTTGTTCATGTGTGATCTAATCTTAATATGGAAACAAGTGGTAGACTAATTTATCACGTCAGTGTGTTGATGGGAATCACACCCGATATGAAGAACAGGATTGAATTACAGATTATGTGTGTGCGTGTGTGTGTTTGTTTTGTTCGGATATCAGATGTACTTTATGGGAGCGAGACCCATTAGCCAATATTCCAGCTTCATTAAGCTTTGCAGAGCAGAAGCAGTGATGGGGGACGTATAATCACATGACGTGACTCATGGAAACCTTTGACCTTTTAAACCAAGACGTTAGACCGAGACTGGGCTGTCTTGAGCACGTCTCAAACAGAGCCAAGTGTGACCCTAAAATATACACAGGAGGTAAACAAAACCTTTGTTCACTACATAAACACATTAAAAAAATTCCTTTTAAATCTTCTTCATGTATGTTCATATGTGAAATTAGCATTATTAATTTAGCATGTGTTAAATCCAGACATGAATAAGTAGAGAATTGAAAGAGGTAAAAGACTTCAGCTATGTTCACACCAAACAGGAAGCAGATTTATCATAATAAGTTAATGAAATGACGCAAAAAGGTTTAACTCGCACGAATGCAGGACAAGTTTATCACCACCATCTGCAGCCGTCAAGAGTTTTGTGACTTTGACTCTGTACTGGGATAAAACCAAGAAGGAGGTTATTCACCAGTTGTGGGACAACAGCAGGTACAAGGAGGCGGTTTGTGATCTGACTGTGGCCATCATAAGGTTGGTGGGTTGATCCTCCCCCGGTTGTCCACATGTCCAAGTGTCCTTGACACTGAACTTTAAGCTTCCCCCACCTTGCATGGTAGATCTGTTTCCATTGGTGTGTGAGTGTGTGTGTGTGAATGGGTAAACTGTGAGGCAACCAAAATTTGTTGTTGTACGAGCCCCCATTATGCTACAGATGGTTCACAGGCCACAACATCAGGAGAGACCCAACACAAAACTTGGATGCCAACAATAACGCATATTATTTACAAAGTGATAACAAAATAACAGAAAGAGAAAAGTGCTGAGCCTCATGCTAGGCAGAGGGGAGAGAGAGTGGGCAGAGTAAACTACAGTTTTTTAGTCCAGCCCCTCACATACCCTGAGTCTCCAGTGCTTCACCTAGAACATAAGCACATAGAACAAAACAAAGATACACAACAACAGCACAGATTGCCAGGTAACAAGTGCTTTGAAGACTTATGCCAAGTTAAGGTAAAAAGGTGCAGTATCAGTGCAGTCCAATGTTGATGGCAGAAGTTTGTTGTCACTTTTGTGTGTGCTCTTATTGGCTGTTGAGGGCGAATATTCACATGTGGTGAAATCTCTTTGAATTTGGTGCAAAAGTGACTTAAGAGTCATCATAGACAGAAGAGGACAATCTTGCACATAAATAAAAGTTGTTTCTACTTTTTTGACACAACATATAAACATTCATCTAAGGTGTGATGGAAATCCTCTGTAAACTGAGGTGATATATTCCTGCTGGAAGAAGTCATCTGGACTCTGGATGGTGCAAATACAAGCACACGCTGTGCATTGCCAATATGATTCAGAGAGTCATCTACTTCATCTTGTCTCAGCAGCTCTCCTCACATGTGTGGCGAGGAGTCACTTTTTCCTAAAGCTATAAAAAGAGGGCTGGGTCCTTGGTGCTGCAGACACATAATTAATCATTGCATAGCTACTACAAGGAGGAAAAACACATCCATACATCATCAAAATTGATTGTCATTCATTCTTTTTATAGCAAATTAACAAAAAATTATAATATTAGTATATTAAAGGTAGTTTGTTTTAATCATTTAGAAATTAATAACTTGATTTATGTTCTTTCAATGTTAAGGAAAAGAGAAGTCACAGGAAATGTTTGATTTGGGTTTTGATCCATCACACTTGGTAATCAGGGAGTTATGACCTTCAGGAGCTCTTCAAATGTTTCCTGAGAATCGTTTTAATGACTCTTCAGTAAAAAGTAATCCAGTGATAGCTGTCAGTATGTCCAATGGGACACAGCATAATTAAACAGTTTATAGGTAAATGACTGAACTAATTTTTCCAGAACGTAAACAAATATTACACAAGACTCGTGCTGTCACCCACACTCTAAAGTTCATATCTGTTCATACAGGTGACATTACATACTTCTACTCTTTCCACTGAACCCGACAGCGCCATCAGTCCAGGGTATTTTCTTCCTGGTCATGTAAATCAGACAGATTAGTATCAGCAACATCAATCCATGGTTCATTTACTTATTCTTCTAAAATTAGTATCAAAACAACAAACTGATTAAACTTTATTTTGAAAAGAAAAACACAGACCTAGAACACACTGTTTGATCTATAAAATGTAATGATAACACAGAATTACCTAAAGAAAATGTAAAAATTCACTGCACCATGCTCAAGCAAACAGAAGATGTGTTCAAATAAAAAAAGCAGTGAACACAGCACAGTGATTGAGATTGTAAGCTGACAAAGAGAGAGGAGAGGTACAGTACAAAGTGTCCAGAAGCTTATTGAAACCTCTTATGAAGAAAGAGGAAAAACAAGATTAGAAACAGAAGAGAAACCAAATTGACTGTGTGTCGCCTCCCGGCTTCTCTAATCTGCTCTGAGTGCAGGCTGCATCGTCGGGATGAATTAAAGATGAGGGTTAAAACAACACAGCTTCCAGGGTTAAGAGGAAAGGAGAGTTAGATCAAGTATCTAAAGTTGGTTATTCCTGACTTTACAGTATGTGTTTGAAAATGATTTTATTGAAGAAAATCTATCATAAATTACACCATGGCTTGTTGTGAATCTACTCGGAGTGAGACGCTGTGTTTACCAGTTCAGGATATTCATTTTAACTCAGTGTAATACAGTATGTGTCTTTGTTTTACTCTGACAAAGTGTGTTTACCTCTGTCAAAACTGCCAGTATGTATGGGTATGGTCTGCACTCTTGCCAATTCCATCCCAACACGCCCGCCTGTCAAAACAACAACTCTCCCTCTTTTTTAAAGAGAAAAAGGGTAATTCCATGAATTAAAATGCTTAAATGACAGTCAATCAGGCTTGTAATTCCGTCTGGTATAATTAGAGGCTGGGAAAACTAATTACAGCGGAGAAACCTAACTCTCCTCTCGCTCCCGCTCCTCTCGCTACTACAGCAACCCTCATCACCGGGATCAGGTGACAGCTATCAAACTCGTTAGGCCGCCATGCACCGCCACACACACACAAACACACACACACACACACACTCACACAGACATACCCACACTGTGTGGTTGAGCGAGCAGCTAGGCCAAAAAGAGATGGAGATGAGGAGGAGGAAGATGAAGGGATAAAAAAAATAGCAGCAGGTAATCAAGAAAGAGTGGCAACAACAACAGGTTGTGTTCCTAATCAGCACGGAGAGACAGAGAGACGCAGAGAGACGCACAGGGACGAGTAAAACAAGTGAAAAAGACTCGACTAGAGATGATAAAGACAGATACATAAAGAGGGGGTATGGAGGGAGACAGTGAGAGCATATAGACTGAAATGTAAACTACTTTAAATGCATCGGGCTCCTCTCAGCTTGATTACTGCTAGGAAAAGATGTTTGCAATAAAAAAAATTGTTTCTGATTATGCCCACGAGCCGCTTATAATTTCACCCATCTGAATGACGCAGCCAGCTAATAATTAGTTACGACTATAATTAACTGCTTAAACTGCAGAAGAACTTTATTTCACCTAAAATACTGAAGGACAAAGTCCGACAGATGTAAACACTGAAGTACAATGTACTTCATTAGCAGCTGCTGTAGAATCAAGTGTATAATGTACATCCAGGTCCTGTGGAGCAACCTGTTCATGTTTATTAGTCAGTGCTCAGCAGGTGAATTAGGATCTGGTTAAAATGAGCAAAGCTCTTCATTATTTACACCAAAAATAAAGTAATGTACATATACATATAGAGTTTATATTATTTGTTAATCTGATTTAATCCCATGAAAAAAGCTCTATATTTACCATAATAACTTCTAAAACTGCAAAAATAAAAAAAAATAAGTAAAAACTGATATAACAGAAAAATATAAAATCATCAAAATGCAGCAATTTTCCATGAATAAAATTCAGTTTATAGCTTTAATCAGACAGAGGATCCTGTGTAACTTTGAGCTTCTTGGTGTTGAATAATGGATATTTACACATGTAAAGCCAATGAAACTGATACAACACAGGTTTTCAACATTTTGTTTCTCCTGTTGTATAAGCTGCCTGTCAGTTAACAAACATGTGTAAATCTTGTAGAATCACTGCTTTACTTTAGTTTTACTTTAACATTCATGATGTCCAAATTCACAAATGTATTTACAGTTTTAAAATAACAGTGAAACTATGATATTATGATAATGTATTAATTTACTTTCTTTATGTGACATACATTTGTTTATGTTTTTGATATTATTGTAATTTTATTCATATTTTTTTCTTACAGTGTAATGACCCTTGTTTTATCCTGATAGTGTTGGTGTATTTCACCTGCTTCGTGCAGCAGGAGCTCCGACATGCCTTTAGACTCACAGCAGCAGCAGCAGCAGCAGCAGCAGGAAACAGATACCTGCTGCTGGCCGGTCAGTTAGCAGAAGCCTGTTAGGTGAAACACTGTAACAGTTAGCCCCTTTTACATCCCTGCTGTGACAAAGTAATGACCATGTATCACAGTGAAGACAAACCCATTACACCGGAACCAACTGCCCACGACCAGGTTCTCTTAAACCATGAGTTGGGAACCAAATTCGTCCTGAAGCCTGAATCCAGGATGGAGTAACTGAATACTTTGACAAATTTCCAATTCAGAGGGAGGAGCTGCAACTTTCACCTTTTCTTTAATTTAATTCAATTTCATTTCATTTATCAATTGACCAGTGTTGAGGTCTAAACCAGAAGAATAAAACATTTAAACCACATAAATCCACACACAACATGTAGACTTTTGGTCTTTATTAATCAGCCAATTAACATGATTACAGCTCTGACACATTCCCATCATAGTCACTGTCTGTGTTGATCCAGTTTACTGTGCCTTTAACCCTCCATGTGTCGCTCACTCTGCCCTGAGAAACCGGCTAAATGTCACTGTGCGTTCCCTCCAAACCACGTTGTGAAGGTGGGTGGGGGACCTGTTTCCAAGGCGACAGGGGTCTCATTTTTCGCCAGCGGCCCATTCCCAACCTGTTACCAAATGAGCCGGAGCAGCACCGCTGAAGCTTCAAAGAGCAGCAGCCTCGGAGCCGCCACAGGGGCTACTAATGTCAGGAAACCCAATACTGCAGCCCGGGCTGGAAGATTTCAGCCCGAGCTGCGTGGACAGATGAAGAGACAGACAAGTTGTTTAGCGCTTGATTCAGTGAAAGGAAACAACACGAACTCTGTCTTCTTCAAATCTGTTTTCTACACTCTATCTTCTATCTGAGCAATTTATTCTCATCAACTTCAACCTCCACTGATGGCAGCGTGCCTAATTCACATTTTACTTTCTGGGGACTTTTCAAAAGTTTGCGTAAAATTCACTTGATAGTTGGACGGAAACATTCAGTAACAAGTCTCTCTGCCTCTTCCTCACTCCCTCTTCATCTACCTGCATTTCTTGCTGTCTTCTCCTTCGTGCCTGGAGGTCGCAAAGCTTCAAAGTTTATTTCCCTCCATGTTAACTTTTGGACGGATGCTTGAAATGGAGAGAAGAGAAGAGCAGACCACAGTGGTACAGAGAAGTCAAAAAAAAAAAAAAAAAAAAAAAAAAAAAAATGAACAAAAAAAAAAACAAAAAAAAATTTTTTTTTTT
>OOFC01031375.1:32538-78221 GCA_900323345.1 Pseudochromis fuscus | reverse complement strand
AGAACATTTAGACAGACAGACAGGCAGACAGACAGACAGACAGAGAGAGAGACAAACAGACAGACAGACAGAGAGACAAACAGACAGACAGACAGACAGGCAGACAGACAGGTAGACAGACAGACAGGCAGACACACAGACAGGCAGACAGACAGGCAGACAGGTAGACAGACAGAAAGACAGACAGACAGACAGACAGGCAGACAGACAGACAGACAGACAGACAGACAGACAGACAGACAGACAGAAAGACAGACAGACAGACAGACAGACAGACAGAAAGACAGACAGACAGACAGACAGACAGACAGAAAGACAGACAGACAGACAGACAGACAGGTAGACAGACAGAAAGACAGACAGACAGACAGACAGGCTGAAAGACAGACAGGCAGACAGACAGACAGGCAGACAGGTAGACAGACAGACAGACAGACAGCTGCCTAATATCTCTGGTATTTCAACATCCAGCCTTTCAGAACAGCTACAGTTTAACAGCCTTCTTCTCTCACAGCTTGTGTTTCAGAGCATCAGACAGAAAAGTCAGGGTTATTTGTCTTTAATCTTCCTGCATTTGTAACAGCATTTACAAAACTCATCCAGGTGCTAATATAACCAGCTCCTCAGCTTTAAAGAGAGGTGCTGAATTGTGTTGGAGGAAATACCTCTGAGGATTGGCTGGATACTGGCAGCAAGACAGAGTAGCACACATTAAATAGGACAGCTCTATGGCAACACACATACACAGATTTCTCTGAGAGAAACCACTCACAGGTACATTTGAAATGCAGGTAGAAGTCTTTTTGTGCATTTTCACAGCATGAACAGAATATACAATATGTATTGTAGTCCTATATGATATATTGAAGTTGGCTCCCCAAGAAATGTCAGTCGTGCATTTCTGATTTTGGCAGAACTTCAGTCTAATAAATCAATTTGCATGACAACTGTAATTTAGGTGTCGAGTGGAGGGACAGTGAGGTGTTATATAATTATAAGAATTGCTGCACGTTTAAAAGACTGCAAAATATGAGAGGAGAATGTAGCTGCAGTGTTATATATTAATATAATTAAAACTAAATGTACAGTCAAAATCTGTATTGTATTGTTTTAATATTTTATACAATAAATCCAGCTATGAGGTGGAACAACCTGATGATACTTAATGATCAGGATTTTATTTTCAGCCTTTTGTAATATTCTTGTCCACATGCAGCGTTAGGAAACATCAGCTCCCAGCCTGGGTGCCAGCTAAGCCCTTTAGTGGAGAAAGGTGGAAAATAAGCAGACAACATTTTCTTACTTTAATTTCCATTGTCTGATTTACAATTTTAATTTTAGTTTCATGGTGCAGGATTGTACTGAGCTTTAAAGTTTTGTTCATAGTTGTGAGTTGGTGAGATCATAGCTCTAATTGGCTAATGTGAGCTAATCAACAGTAATTAAGCCAAAAAGTGAAGAATGACCTATTCTGTTTTGTTTTGAATGATTAGTATTCATCATAGGTTGCTGAAATATGAAGGAAGTATCTGTAGTGGAAGAGACTGGAAAATCTTATCCTTTACTTCACTGAGCTCTAACCTGATTGGCCAGTTCAAACTTGGACTACAGAACTAAACATAAACGACCATTTCCCCTGCCAAGTATATTTTTTGAGAGATGTTTTGTCCTCTCAGAGCTTTACAATACTGCTTTACATACATGGTGGTCACATAAAAAACCATGAAGTAATCAAATTAACAAAAACAACTGCAGTAGTAAATCAGAACATACTTTTATTTGATATAAATCAACAAGAATCACAAAACAAAGTGAGCACAGAAACCAGTGAGCAGGTGTGAAGTAGATGTTACATCATCGTGCCTACACCAAATGTAGGTGTAATTCCAGTAATAATAGTTTGAATATTTACCCTTAAATATATTTTTACACCTCATCTTATTAATTATTAACCTCTGTCGAGGGAATGATCCATCAAAGGATGTTGGACAACCGTTGAAATGACGTCTGTGGTCATGTTTCAGAGACACTGTAGCTCACCTGCATTGTTATGACATGCCCCCCTCAGTGATTTGTCAGGAAACAGGCTTCTCAGGGGAAACTGTGACATATGACAGGGATGAAGGGGGGTGAGCGACAGGCGGGTCTGCCCTAAAGAGACAGGAAGGTGGAAGACGTTGCAGGAACCTGGATGGATGATTGATGTAAGAGCAGCAGACATACAGCCACACAGTGATGGAGCAGGCTCGGTGAAAAGACACAAGGGTTAAGACGGGAACATTTTCTCTTTTATTCTGTCTGTTGTAACGTTTTTCCGATGCGTGCTGTTTTTAGCCTGCGGACACGGGAATGTGCACATGGACTCCGTGGAATTTGAGCAATGAACAAGAAAATACGAGCTCTAAGACAAGGGGATGGTAGGAGGCATGTGTGCTTTGTCTTCACCCACACTCAAACCTGTCAAACAAACAACAACTCTCCTTCCACCCCCAGCATGCAGCGACCAATCAGCTTCCAGTATCACTAAACTCAATTTCTTGCCTCTTGTCTTGTGTTTTCCAAATGGGATTGTCTGGAATAAGGTGTTTGATGATTGTGGATGCGCATGGGGAGTTTTAAAACCTATGTGAGCTCATTGATTTGTTATGTAACAGTCAGCAAAGACTTAGGCATTGAAGCGGAAAATACAACAAGGCTTATGTATTGTACCAGTTATCATTTATTATGTGAATATTGACTGAAAAATATTTACTCTGATCTCAGAAAAGTGGGATTTTTAGCCATGAAGCCAACAGCTGAGGTTCAAAATGTGATTTTCATGATTGTGATGTTGTTTGCTTCCCTCCAAAATGAACACAGTTCAGTTGAAATGACAACATGGTCAGTCCTTTAAGAGTCTCAGATCAGAAGCTTCGTTCAGTGGCCCTTGTTGACACCCAGGTCTTGTTATCAGCTCCCTTCCAGACGCCCTACCTCCTCAGCTAATCATGTTAAACTCCCTTCCAGACATTAGTAATAAATTCTCCTGCTGTGCTTCAACTCACTTCATGTCCCATGATCCCAGGATTTTTTTTTAAACCAGAAAAGATATCCCCTGCATATGGTGATCATGTGGTCTTAAAAATTTATTAAGAGTCCAAAATATCTTCTCCTCCTAATCCCTCTCTGCCTCGAAGCAACAGGATGTGCTGGTTAAGAGACCGATTGGGAAATTTGCTTCATTTTAAGCAGCTACAACCACAACAGGAAGTCTGTGAAAATCAATGAAAACCGGGGCTTCTGGTAAAAGACCAAGAACTGGCCAATACTGCCCACAGCCAGCAGTGCCAGGTGAGACGATATGAAAACAGTGCAGAAGAGGAAAGCAGTGAGGTGGTTTCTGTACCTGTGAATGAATGGACAGGAGGTTATTAACTCAAAACCACCCCTGTCCCTCCTCCAATAGGTTTGAGACTGAGGAAGAGGAGTGTTGAAGGTCACTTTAACACGGGTCCAGAAAAACTATACGAAACATATAAAAGTTCACCTTAACACTTGCTTTGTCTCTCCCATAGTCTGTCTTTGTCCTCTCTGTCCTCTTTTCTTTAGGTCTCCTGAGGTCTCTGGAGCTGCCTGTTCCTGAACGATGGAGCTTTGTGGATCCGGGGCCTGACTGATCGATCCATCCTGCCTGACTTGATGTCCAGCATCTCTTGTCTCTTCTCTCTATCTTTCTGTCCCTCTCTCTCCCTGTCCTTTTGTCTCTGCCTGTCCTCCCTGGTCGCCGTGGCAGTGGGGCCCCTCAAGAGTCTGGTCTGCCGGAGGTTTCTTCCTGTTAAAAGGAAGTTTTTCTTCCCACAGTCGCCAACTGCTAAAGTGTTTGCTCTTGGGGGGACCGACCATGGGTTCCTGTTCTCATTCTTACTTGTTGCCATTACAAGGCCCTGATTGAATGTCGAGCTTCTCTACTACTGTAAAGTGTCTTTGAGCATTGATAAAAGCGCTTATAAATGAAATTTATTATCATTATTATTATCATTAAAACATTTAGAGGAAACACTGTTCAATATTGCTGGTAAACTTCACTGTAGAGCACAACTGTTGTCATGTGTGAATTAATATGGGGGTTGGGGAGGCGGGGTGGGCTGGAGGGTGCGTGATGAAGCAGTGAGAATCTCCCATTAGGCTCATCTTCAGCCTGACACTTGCTCAAACGTGGAGGGAGGAGACAGTCAAGTATTAAAAGCAGATGCGAGCTGTGGTTGGTCTCTCACCCTCCGGCCTGTCTGCATGCAGGTTTATTGACCCGGCTTCCAACAGACTGGACAAATGCAGGGCCAGTTAATCATTTCACTGACTCATCCTTTACTTTTAGATGGATCATTACTTTCTCCACCTGATCCTGGAGCGAATTAGAGACCCCACTAATCCAATAATAATCAGGACACAAACTGAATTACCTTTTCACTGAAAAACTGCCATGACACTGAACAGCAAAAAAGCATTCAAGGTGTTATAAACACAGAGAAATCTACATCCCATAACACTGCATACTGATAAAATAACTGGGTTGGTTTAAATAGATTAAGCAAATGGAAACAGTCTTTTGATATGAAGGAGCTGTCTGAGGCTTTGGCACATTGCTGCTACGCAGGATCCAGCTAAATATTTAACACCCAAGCTGCCCGTCTTATGGAAACAATAGTGTCCCTTCTCTCAAGTATAATTAAATTTCCTCTTTGCTCCAGCCAAGAGCTATTTTGAGACCTGGCTTCTTATTTGTTCCAAGCAGGAGAAATTTATTAACCCAAACATGGGCTTAAGTCAGATTTAAGGCATTTTCATCCCTCAAATTTGACAACACAGGCTCTGAGTCAAAAGGGGCCAAATTAGATTTTACATGATGCATGAATCACTTCACATGCTGAATGATGTCCCAGGGGTGTTACAGAAAAAATATACAGAGGCAAATAGAGGCAGTATGTTTAGGTGCCAACAGGCCGCAGCTATAAGAAATGTTAATAGATTCATTAAGAACAGATTAATTCAAATTCATTCTAGTTTGAAATGAAAACAAGTGTTGACCATGACATCAGCTGAATGGATGCGACCACTCAGGACAACCTCTGGATCAACACAGTCTCCCTCTCCTCTCCAGAAGGAATACATGACTTCCTGCACTCGGCTGCATTTGTTTAATACATGATGTTTTATCTTTAAGGAAGAAAACTGCTTTGTGTAAGAGGTGTTTATTATATGTGGGCCGGTTTCTCCCCTTCTTCAACAGGCACTTACAACACACAGCAGCAGAAACTCAAACCTGTATAAATATTTTATCAGGGCACTTTTGTTTTGCTGGTACAACACAGATTTGAAGTGTTTAATGAGATCCCACTTTGGTGAGAGCAGACCATGATGTCTCCACGCCTGCTCAATAGATGGATCAGATGTTTTGTGGAGACAAACCTCTTCTTCCTGTTGACTTTGATGAGCCCCTGAAGTCGTCTCTAATACCACAGGCAGGATGGATTTTATTTTTTTTTAAGGTTTCTCATAAACTATCTCAGACACAATATACTAATGGACCAGCACACTGTCTTGTACTGATATCCAAGGTCTCATACAGATACAGAATAGACTGTGAATTTACACATCTGATACTAAATAGCTACAGCTGTAACTAACCACTGTAATTCTACTCTAAATATGATTTTTAAATAGGTAAAACTGTTGAATTAATTAAAGTTTGAATTTCAATTAGTTATATTCATGTTTGATCCTGAAACTACCTTTGAAGTTTGTCACAAAAAAAAGGAGCAGTGGTTCTGTAATTACAGTTTTGTTTGTTAATTAATGTTTATCATGATTGTTTTATTTTGACATTAAAAAGTCAAACATTACATTAAAGCTTTAACTGTATTTCAATTGTGAAAAACTACAAGAAGACTACAAGTAGTTAAACTGTAACTTTATTACATTTTTAGCTGTTTGTGCAATAATCTGGTAAACTTTTTATGTTACCGCACTGAACTAAGACAGGGTGTACAGTAAATGCACCTCCTAAGCATGATCTTTGCATAATGCATATTTCAGCATTATCAGTGTGAGTGTTAATTGTGTTAGTATCTATTTCAAAGCACCACTGCGTGTAAATGCAGCTTTACAGAGCTCGTGCAGCAGCAACATGAAAACATCATTTAAATATCAAACAGTTATTATCTGCTGAAAGGTTGAATGTCAACAAGCTTTGAAAAATGTGCAGGGAACGTAGTGAGGAAATACTATACATCTGCCTCAGTAACAGCAGAAAATACTGCTTCACTTTGTATCACTGACATACTGTACAGTATGCATATTGTAATGTTTATGAGATTGCCTTTGTGATTTCCTTTGATATTTAGACAAATTATTAAATTTGATTTATCTATCCAAACACTATCTGTGTGTAAGTGTGCCTCAGAATATAAAAATAAACTACAGAGGAGTCTAGCTTGAGGAGCTTTAAAAGTTCCTGAGTGGATCTCCAGCAGCTCAGAGCTGAGAGTGTGAGTGGGTGAACAGGGTTGTCAGGTTCACACCTCAGCAGACACCCCACACCTCACAGTTTAGTTTTATTTCCATCACTAAGCATTTTTATTTTTGGCTCTGCCTGTGACCCGTACGCTACATTAATAAATGCACTGAGTAAATAAACTCAAAGCCTTTGTATTTTAAGAGCCCTTCAGCCAGTCGACACTTTAAGCCTGCGCGGGGCCGCCTCGTGTGGCGATGATTAGCTGAGCGAGCTTCAGAAAACCTCATCAAAGACATTCTCATGTAAAGGCACACATTGATTTGTCCTGAATCCTGCCGACAGGCCGGTCGCTGTATTGATGAGGATAGAGAGAACTGAGAGTAATGTTTCTTTCTTTCCTCTCTGACAGGAGGTGAAATGAGACCCAGCTGACACTCTGAAGGTCTCTGCCATGCCCGCTGACAGCCCTTCAAGGATAGGGAGGAACAGTCGACTCCTCTTTTACTTCACTTTACTGCCTCCACTTCTTCATCCGTGGGTCCGGATGTATTCTTCTGTGGAGAACAGCAAAGCCAAAGTCAGCATGATCAGCTCCTTTATAGCGTTTAACATTGACCATTTGAGGCTTGTGCTGTCCATAACATCACAGTCAGACCATATTTGGAAATAGTTCTGAGTTTGTATAAACCTTCACATAGAGGAATATTTATTTTTCCTCACTAGAAGCATGCCAAACTGATTTTCAAGGATTATCAGGTGTGACTGTCTAAACTTAAAACTGGACATATAGTAACAGCTGGAGAGTTCAAACCTCGTATATTGTATAAAATGCACACAGCAACATTTAGCAGTATTCTGGGTTCACTGAAATCTAAATAGTTGGTGAGTCAGACTGACATATTTGAACTGTGAGATGTAGTGCAAGCATTTACCGTCTCCGCACCACGTCCTCAGTGAATGATGCTCGTTGACTCTGTGGGATCCCTCTGCTTTTTGTTTAGCACCAGCACTCCAGCTCTTTTCTATATTCCACTCTTTGTGTCTGTAAAATATAACATACTAAAATAAGCTGGTGACCACAGTAAACAACGTATCAGCTGAACATTTTAGCACGTTAGCATTTAGCCTCGCAGAGTAGTTAGGGCGAAAACACTGAAAACCCAAATAGATGAACTCTTTCTTTTTATTCAACCCTTCAGGCAGTATTCATATTTAACTCAAGACATTTTTATTATTTGGCTACACAGCATGGAGGCAGATTTACAGCACCTCCACTGAAACATTTTTTTCCTCCTATCACAGTCCTGCTTTGTGATTTAGGTTGTTAAGAGGAGTGCTTTTTGATAAGTGCAACAGGATTTTTTAAACATAAAATATCTTGCCTAATGCATTATTAAGGCACTCAGGGTACTTTAGTGGGCCATACTTTAGCAAAACAACACCTACACACCTGCAACAAAGTCAGCTGAAAGAAAAAACTATTTTAGATGTGTGCAAAATTAAAATCTGGGTTTAAAGTTGGATGCTGTTACATTAGTCGGGGACTACTTATCCTCTTTTGAGAAGAGTTTTTAGTTTTGTCTACATATAAAAAAAAAATTTTCTTTCAGCTGTTGGTCCCACTGAGGTAATTTTGAGTTATTCTCCAGCATAATAAGGATGTAAATGATAGGCGGGGATGGAGGAGTGTGGGCTCAGAATGTGTTCAGCTGTGACCAGCCAGCTGCCTCAGGGACACCAACCAACATTATTCACATTTCAGTCAGCAGAAGCTCAGAGGAGATAAATGACAGAGTGTGAGAGAAAGATAGAAAGAGCCAACTGTGAGAATCTGTATAGAGTTTGGGATTGTGACGTCACATCGCAAAGCATTTTGGGATGTATGACCCACTCATCAGCGGCCACATTCGTTCCTGTAGATTTCTACACTTTTTAGCGCACAAATTTTCTGGTCATTTCGTTATATGTTAACAATGGGATGCAGATGCTGCATGGTATGATGAGACAGTAGGTCTCATCACTGGTCTGGGAGAAGTTAATCAGTCAATCATGTTCTTATCCCACTGTTCAGATCGGGGCTAAAACACCCGTTCGTCCCTATGTTTTGGTTGCGTAACCGCCATATGAGCTTCCCTTGCGCTATAACAGATTTATAATTTTCTGAAACAGCTACAGGCTTGGATGCATCAGCTGTTTCCCGACCAGTCACTAGAATCGGGAAGAAAACAGCGATTGGCATCTTTTCTACCTATTTATATGATGCCCCACTTGTTTGTATGGGTGTCCAATAAAGTGTGTGTTATAATATTAATATTATGTGTGTCCTGATGCTATTTACCATCGCTGACCACAAACATGGCGGACGCATCCCATAATCCAAAGCGGCATGACGTATGTCCCCAAACTCCATTAGGCCTAAAGAAAGTTTAAGTAAAAAGACAAAAAAAAGCAAGAGATCAATTTTGTTCTAATGAGCTGGCTTCATTTGTGAGAAGTGGGGACACGTCCAGACATAACACCTGCCACAAATAATGACCTGCTCACTACAAATACAATGGAAACCCACCACACAATAATGAACAGCAGCTTTCGAGAATGAAGATGCCCTGTTCGCTGGTGTTACTGGTGCTCATAAAAACAGCAGTAACGTCATGATTCACACCGAACGTTTCCATCCGCTGGCTAACACAGAAACATACCAATTACCTAGAAAAGTGCAAACCCCTCGTCTCCCTCAGTGATAGGAAAACATTGCAGACAGCTGAAAGTAGGCCCTGGAGGAAGGTGGAGGGGATATAAAAATGTGGGGTGATTACATTATGGATGCATTACTTTTTGCATCAAAAAAGGCCTGATTGCGGCGGACAGAGCCGACGGTCTCCTGCAGGTCACGACGCTGCTGCGCGTGACGGCGTGGAGGGTTTTAAAGCAGGTCAGCGCTTGTGTATCTGCTTTGTGTCGAGAGCTCTCCTGGCTGACGTTCTGGTGGTGGAGGTGGGAGATAAATCTGATGACACATCTCCCAGAACCCCCATTAAGAGTTGTGGTGTCATATAATAAATGACTGTTGTTGCATCGATTATTTTGTTTACAGTAATTCTCCGAGGGACTCTGAGATCTTATTAAACCACATTCAGAATTACCTGTGGCTGACTGCCAATGCTGCCATGATTTTACATGATATACTTATTCCCTCAGTCAGTGTGGATTCAGACTAAAACAGGCCTGTGTTAAAGCGGTGTGTTAGTGAGGGTGTTTCACTGGAAATAATGTGAGTAAAGCAGAGCTGGAATAATGAGCTTAAATATGAATCAATAGGCTAATCAGATGGTGTGTATTCCTCACATACCCCTTTTCCACCAAACAAGAACAGGTGCTAGCTCCGAACTGGTGTTAGTCCTGGTGGTTAGTTGGTTCAGATCCCATTTCTCCTATGAATCGGTTTGCTTTTCCACTCGCAAGGAGCGAAGTTGGGGCCGGGTCAATGTAAAACGTCAGTACATCACTGCATAGGTAGCCGATTCACAACAACCGGCCGCTACCAAGCTAGCTGCTGTTAGCAAACTACTATTACCCTGTTACTATCAGTCCATGAAACAAATATTTTTTTTCAGCGGATATTCTAGTTACAACATGATTGAGTTAACAAAGCAGTTTAGCATTGCTACGTGTGGTATTTATTCAGTTTTGGGAAATTACGATGTCCTTCCTTGTCGCATATGATGGCGAAGCGCACCCTCGCTGTAATAATGCTTAAATGGAGGAGTTATCGTGTGCATACAAGTGCTGTCCCTGAGATCCAGAGACAAAATCGTATTTTCATTACTCTACTCTTCTTCTACCTGTGTTTCTATCGTCGCTCCACCAGCTCCTGGCGTAGTCGCTGCTTAACTGGTGCTAAGTCTGGCTAAGCAAAGACGTGAGGCCAGAGGTGGCCCCTGTTTTAGCGGCGGTGGAAACACAACAAACTGGGGCTAAGTCAGGAACTGGCCCTGAAACCTCTTGGTGGAGAAGGGGTAACAGATAAGATTTTACAATTCTGTTTTAGCAGTTTTGAAAACGTAGAAATGTGGTGTTCACATTACAAAGTAAGTCCCAACTTATGCGGGGCTGTACAGTCAAGCCATAATTCATTCATACATTCTACTCACACACACACACACACACACACACACACACACGCACACACAGACACACACACACTGTCATTTACTGTGCTAGTATTTTAGTTGTAGTAATTTCTGTGTACTGTTTCTATGTGTTGTCCTACACAATAAGGGTCACAGGAGTCCAAGGGTTTGATGGACATAATGAATAGCAGAAATAACTCTACCACACTCGCTCAGTCATCTGATTTATGAGACCTAGTTAGACACTGACCCTCCCTGCATGATGAAGGCTACACAATACAAACAACATAGTGTCCTTGGCTGTCAGCTCGGTAGTCAAAAGGTTTTCAGTGGAGATGTGTTTGTTTACCAGTGCATTTATAAAAACTGTTATTTCAATTCATTTTATTTCAAGGGAGAAACAAACACAAACGGGCAGAAATTGAAAGAAAGAAGCAAAAAGTGGTCAAGATGAGTTATTTGAGTCTTTATATTGGAGTGGAGGGGCTCTGATTGATACAGCAGCTCTGTCTGAGGCTGTCCTTTACAGAGGATGTAAGGATCTCTGGGGCTGTGTCATCTGTTAAAAGATTAAGGTAGTGATTTAATGATAGTTTACATTCTGTCCTTCCAGTTAAGTAACAGAGTTTCCCTGGCCACAGTTAATGCTATTTTGCTATAATTTCACAGATGTGGGATCCTGAGTGAAGACAGATGGGGATGTGGAGACAGGGATGCTGAGGCTGAGCATCATGGACAGCTCTCCTAGGACCTCTGATCAAAACTTACTCACTGGAGTGCACAGCCAGAAAGCATGGTGGTGGTTCTCTATTGCATCGTGAGGAGACTGTGGGAAAAAAAAGGCAGAGCAATCATCCATCGCTGCATTGCAGTGTGGATAAAATATTAAAAACTTAAAGAAGCTCTGTCTCTCTGGAGCCACCACTGTGTCTGTGGGAAAATGAAGTTTCACTACAGCTGAGAACTGTGCCGGTTCTTCAGTTTGATTAAATCCTGCAAAAGTCAAAGGACAACAGATGGGTAAAGGAGTCAAAAAGGTTAGACATAAAGACAGATGGTTGGGGGGAACATCTCTTTGTTGTGTCATAAAGTGTATTTGAATTAATTACCCTTGTGGAATAAACCCAACACATCTGTCAGTCCACATGAATACAGTACTCTTTGGAAAATACTAGATACTCTAGATCTACCTCTTTATTTTTAATGACAGCAATGACAAAAGGAGGAATACAGAGAGACATTAGCAAATGAACAAGAATGGAAAAAAAATGTTGTTAGATGGTAATACATGATAAGTGTGAAACCCACCTTTTACTTTTCTGCCATCACACATTTTAATTGTATTTTCAAGTTTCAAAAGTGTTAGATTTGAAAGCCAGTCTCACTTTTTTTGTCACATTGTATTCTGGTTTTTACTGTCTTCATCACAAAGGTGTTTTTATGGATTCCCTTGTGACTGTCTTAATATCACTGGTGCAAATTCAGAGTTATTAGGCTCTCAAGGGTGAAATTAGACTCTGAAAATGCTACACTGGTCCAACTTTATGAATATGAATTCATTTTGATCAGAATAGTTTGTGATCAAACTCTTGATTGTGAAACAAGTGTCTTAGAACTTACAGCTTTGTGACCAAGAGTGATTTTTATTGCATCATCAGTGTGCAAAATAAAATTAGATTAAAATAATAATAATAATAATAATAATAATAATAATAAATCCATACCTAAAGGAATCTTATGTTGGAAGCTATGAATACATTCACTCAAATATTTCCAGGCTTCTACCAGGAAGATGCACTTCAGTAATATAGTACAACAACTGACTCCAAATATTGTCCCAGGAGCCTGAACCCCTTCTGCTAACACGTCTTTGAACTCGTCTCTGCATCCCAGTGTCCTGCTGAGGCTCAGTCTGCTGCTGACCTGCACTCTGACCTCCCTACAGAGGAGCCAAGCGAACAGAGCAGGAGGGAGGACATGTACATACACAGTGCTAAAGACACTGCTGGTATTCTGGGTGATAGGAGGGTTGGGACTTTGGGACAGTATGTGGGATGGAAGAGACAGACATCACCATGGCTGACAGCAGGGAGTGTCAAACAGATGCTGCTGCTATTTTCTCAGATTCTTAATGTGCTGACATGTTCACAGTGTCAGGACGACTCCACCACAGACAGACACAAAGTCATTAAAAATATAATGATCTGCCATTCAAGTGTTGACGTTACACTGTGCTCGATGCAGAATTCTCCACAGAAAACATATTGGATGCATTCAGGTGCACATTTCCTCAAAAAAAAAAAAAAAGTCTAATCACATGACAGCAAGCAGCCACACAGACAGACATGAGTTTTGGTTTTCCTCAAATTGGATTTTATCAGTTCAGCCCCGACCGCAGGACAGAAGCAGAGATTTTGCTCATGAAAGTCATGAGGCGTGTTCCTGTGGACCAGTGGGGACTAAATTGATTTGCCTGGGGAAGGGTGAGGTAAAAGAATAGGCATGTCACTCAACAATGGGCCCATCACTTCTTCAGTCTCAGATTTCCATTGACCGTGCCAAGTCTGGCAGGTGACGAGGTCAGACACGTGAGACCCCCCGCTCACCTGAGCTCACCAACTGTTGCCATGTCAACAGAAGATATGGCCTCAGGCGTGTGTGTGTGCAAACTCCTGGTCATACCTTTTGATACGTCATACTTGATCTAATAGTGTTTCTCAGAACATACAGTCATGAGGTTTGATATTTCCACTGATCTAAAACACACCCGAGTAAAATCCATCCGTCCTATTGGCTGAGACCCAAACAGATCTGTTCTTGGCTGGTAGCTCTGAGATAACTTTTATTTTCATAAAATCTTCTGTAAACAAGCAAGGAGCAGCAGTTTGCTTTAACTGGGGAACAGGACTCGGTGGAGGGATTAAATCTCCCAGTTGGCCTGGAAGCAGCTGGGGGGGATCCCCCAGGATGAGCTGGAGGAATTGAGGGGAACAGGCCACAGCAACCCTGATGGACTAAGCAGTATAGAAAAAGGACGTATGGAAGGATGTGGATCACAGAAAAATCCTTCATGCGTGTGGGGGATTGTGTGACCGGCATAAAGTGACATTCAATCAATATTCATTCTTGTTATCAGTCAATGATCCGTCCTCTGTAAGCTCAATAACTAGATACTGAATCCATGCTGGCTGATTTTTATTGAAGAAACAGGGTACAGACAAACATATGACATGTTTTGGTGATACCTCATAGTAAAATCTGCTAGCTTTTTGTTCCCAAAGGCTTAGTTCACTTTTATTCTTACACATTAAACACACCATCACTTTTTTATTAACAAGGGGGAAAAGGAGCACACGACAGAGCTCCTGTGCTTTGCTGCTGGATACTGATCCGATCGTCATTACAGAAAAACCCAGTTTGTGAACTGGATGTCAATAAGGTGTTTTTTAATAATACTACAGCATCTCCCAAAGAAGAAGAGGGCTCTCTTTACTCATTACATGTTGTGGGAGCAGGTGAAACTTTATGCTTTTATTTTGACACAACTTAGTCCTTTCTTTCTGAAGACAGCTTCCAGGTTTCTATCTCACATATGTAACCGTTATGTAAAAGTCAAAGAGCTAAGCGCCAGATGTGTTTAAATTTACTGAACTGGTGAAGTGTGAAAAAATCCTAATTGAATTTAAGTGGTGACTGGTCCAAGAAAAAAACTAGTTGTACTGCACAGTTACTTCCAGTTCCACAAAAGACAAATAGTCTTTCACAGTGTACTCTGCATCCATCAAATGGTCCCACATATCAAACTGTGAAAGCAAACTTGAAATGGCTTAACCTCGAAGCAGTGCGGCACAAAGCCACCAGCTCCTAACAAGAGGCAAAATGGAGGCCGACGTCCATTCTGTGGCGTAAGAAGACAGTTTGAGATGAAGTCTTGCTGCCTACCATCTAACAATCTCTGACCTCAGTAATTTCATGCCGTTCTGCTTTCTCTCCTGACAGTGATGAGAGGTAAAAGCATGCAATCTAGCAGAGTACTGACAAGGAAAGCTTTGCAAATGACACCTGTTTTGACCCACTTAACTGTGACGCCTCAGACTGGAGGAGAAAGACTTTTTATTGCATGGACAAAAGAGATCAATGCAAGAGTGTAGAGGTCTGAAAATGAAGCACTGGTTCAAGAAGCTACTACTTCTTACTATTAATGATAACAAATTTAATTTGTATATCACCTTTCACACATGAAATGCAGCATAAGGTGCTTTGTTTCTGGAGTGTGTTCTCCAGTTGTTTATTTGAGACCACCGCCACATTACCATAAGTCAACTGATGATTTTCCTTGGAGCTTATGGTCGTCACAATTCATCCACCGAGTAATTTATCACTGTACGCAGACATGCTGCTGACATGGTAATTTGCGGATATGATTCTGTCCCCTGCTAGACACAGGGACCTGAGTGCATTTCACCACAGTAGCCAGACGTAGGAGGGGGACATTTTGACAGGCAGACACTTTGGCTGCTACATTTAGGACGTGGGAGACCAGTGGGATCACTAATGAAGACCTTGCCCCTTGATTTAGTGACACCTCATTAATAGCCCATGGAGCTGTCTGCTGCTTTCAATACTTCATCACGTACATTTTCATTCCTTTGTAACTATCTCACACAATATCCTCTGCTCCCCCTTAGCTCATCTGATTTAATGGTAACAAGTCTAGAAATCCTTACAAGAGCCTGGCTGAGCATGAGACCACTGGATGGACGGGAAGAGGAGAATTTAATTATCCTGACTGTTAAAGTCTCCTCCTCTCCCTCGCTGCTTCTTAGACACGTCTTGCATCTCTGCATTCATGTGCCGGCTGGGGGAAAAGAGAAAGCAAGCAGAGCCCACAGAGGGTTTCTCATTACCTTTGGTTCATGTGGCTGTAAGTGTGAAATGGTTGTCATGTTTGACTGGTGCACCTGCGTGGATTTGAGTTTCTAAAATGTTTGAAACTAAGCCAAATAAAAGTCTGTCAGAAGAGGAAGCAGACGTTTCAGAGATATTAAAATATGAGAAAATAATAGGAGGTTGATTAGATTCACTGAGCGTTGTTCCCCTGAGCTCTCTCGTACCAGCTCAGTTAAGATTTTAATTCATTTTCAATGAGGCCTTTTTCATTACAGTACAAGTACTATTGTAACAGGTGTGGATCTTCTATGATCCATGGACAGCTGTCCCCGAACCACTGGTGTGCTGTTGCTCCACCAGTCATCCAGAAGGAGTTTATGTAAACAACACTTTGATCCCTCTCAGTGATGCCAACCACACAGACACCCCCCCCCAGTCAGAATAAATAAGCCTCGGACTTTGCAGGGGAAAGGACAATTTAGCATCTGTTCAGATTCATGAATCTGTAAGGAGCTCGTGCCAAAAGCAGTGTTTGTTGTCAGTAAAGCTCACATGCTGTGGGGGCAGTGAGATTTCAAAGTTAGCACACCAACCGTCACCTGTTGAGGGGAAAACACACTACCCACTCACACACCTGTGTTGCTATTTATTGCAAAAGGAAAGAATCACAGCAAGGAGCGACGCAGGCTTTTACTTTTGAAACTCTGACATTTTATTGCAGTAGAAAGACGAGGGATCAACACAGGAGTGAAGGAATGTACAAGAGGAGACAGAACATCTAAAACATTTTACCAGATGTTTATAATAAAACTGTTATTGATCAGGACTGATAACACACTGCTGTCAGTGTTAAAAACTTGAAAAATTCAAATTTAAAACATTAAAATCCAGCTCTGTATACCAAAAATATGCTACCCGTATTTGGATTACACAGGTGCAGTGCTGTGAGGGCCTCAGCCCTACCTTCATACAATTCCAGTGCTATCACATGTTTTTTTTTTCAGACATCTAGCAGTATATACAATGCATGACAGAACTATGATCATCATGACATTTTCACATTGTAGTATTTTTGATGGAAAAATATACATATAGAAAGGCACTGTGCTTTCATGAAGTTTTTCAGTGTTTTATGACTGGAAAAGATCACAGATGACCACGTGTGTTTTAGACACAGACAAAGCTGGGTACAGAGGCTCTGTAAACCTGTGCTTGTAAGAATGCATTAAAGCTAGACTGCCCCCTGGTGTCACATTAAAGAATGATAAAATACCCTCTTCAAAGTCGAGGAAGACTCCTACTCTTTGTAGCCCCTCTGCCTCCACAGGGACAGAAACCTTATTATGCAGAGCTTCCACCTTCCTTTTATCACAGGCCAGGCACCAGGAGTAGCTGTTGAAGCCCAGACGAGAGTTGTCCTTTTGGCCTTTTCTCTCTATTTGACCCTCGCACAGCCCCACCTTCCAGCGGCCGTCATCCACCGACACGTTCACCTCCCAGTAGGAGCGGCCTCCCTCCAGGGCACAGGAGGCCAGGACCTGTGGGAAGGAGCTGAAGCGAGTCTCATGTTCTGTGTAGGCCTGCTGGGTGTCGCTGTAGGTCACCCTCCTGTTGTTATCAGACAGCTGTAGCTTCAGATGAGCTGTGTCTGCATCCAAGAAGGGGATAACACCATCTGTACACATAAACACACAGAAAAAAGAAATTGAAAAAAATAATTTAGATGACAAGGTAAATCTGCCACCTTTGGGAGTAAAGGATACATTTATTCCTTTGGTTTAATTAGCAGTGCTGAATCAGTGTGAGGTGTTTGGAAACACTTCTCTTACAGAGCAGTCTGTAGAGGTCTCGGTCTTTTCCAGGCATAGTGATGACGACTGCGTCCAGCCGGCTCTCTGTCCACTTCTGCAGACATTTCAGCCTGCCGCGATCCACCTCCTCAGGAGCCTCAAACTGCTCCACACAGCTCCCGATGCCACTGGTCCTGGTGATGAAGAGCAGAGTCAGTGAAGGCTGAAGACGATTAGCTGTTAAACAGAGGAGTTGTTGGCAGGCAATGGGAAATACCATACAATACAATGAAGGAGAATGGTGTAAGTACCTAAGTACCTAAATAAATAAATGTGAAAATATTGAGTGGAATAAAAGGTTCTGTGTCAACATCTCCACTGATCTGATGACATGTTCAATGCCATTTCCATGCAATAAAGCAGAGGTAAAAGCAAATCACTTACAGCTGAGTAACCTTGCTGTATTCCTGCAATGTCAGAACAAAGAAAAGACATTTTTTTGTGTAAATATTAATGAATCAGCAGTAATTCTTAAGTTTTACCAGCAAACCGGTTCTATTCTCTTAGCAGCCAACTGACCATAATGAAGGCCTGGTCCTGGACGCATTTGTCTCCTTTAGTGTCAGCCAAACCCTCCAGCGTGTGGAGGCCTTGTTGGATGGACTGCAGGGAGCTCCGGAGGTGGCAGAGTTTCTCCTCTAGTCCCCCAAGAACTCTGTTCTCCTCCTTCATCACACACTGTAGAGCTGATTGCTCCTCCTGCTCCAAGGCCTCTCTGATGGCTCCATACTGCTGCTTCACTCCTGCTTGTGCCTCAGATAAAACCACCTGGAATGACATACTCTGACTTACTGAAAGGATCGTGCCATTGTATCAGATTACCAAGAGAAAAGAGCTGAAAATCTGAACGTGTGATTGTTTTTGAAGTTAGTTAACATCTGAACCAGTGTGTAACTACAGTGCACTGTCAGATCTCAGTAAAACTCAAAATGTACAACTTAAAAATAAATTTTCATAAATGAATAGTTCTTTGCATTTTAAAAGAATTTTAGCCTTTCTCACATGATGGATGAATTCCTCATATAAAATCTTCCTACACTGATATGAAACACGATTGTTGACATTTGTTGTCCATATACAGCTGATTATATCTGCTAACAAATCAAATAATTTTCAATACAATCTGACAGCATGTGTGTGTATGTATTGTAACTTTCCCCCATCAAAACATACAGATAGTTTGTACATCGGTAATAACACACATATCACCTTCAGTCTGAGTAAAACAGTAATGTCTTGTAATTCTAAGCAATTAACCTAAACATGTATGAATGAGTGAGAATGACAGCATCAGCGCTCTTACTCTGGAAGTCTCTTTCTTCTCTGTGACTTCAGTCACTTTGTTCGTCACTTGCTGCTCAGCCTCCTGCAGTTGTCTGATCTCTTCCTTCAGGTTTCCCTGTAGAAACATGTCCACAGAAATCAGAACCAATTTGATGCAATGATTACATCTATTTTTAATCACTGCCTATCTGTAATCTAAAGATCAGATGCTAAGTATTTGGACAGTGATGTGCACCTTTTCTGTCCTTCAGGCTCTTTGCTTCAGCACATGCAATTTGAAAGAAGACTGACTTTATATCCACTCTAAATTACCTTGTTACTGGGTAGTTAAACACATCTGTCAAAAATGGCCAAGACAAAGAAACTAAGCTTAGCTTAAAGCTCAAGCATCTTTTGATTTGCACTAAGAAGGCCAGTCATTTTGTCAGATCAGCCAAAAAACACAATCCATCCTCCACAGTTGGGTTTGTTGTCGGTGAGCTGAAGGTGCAAAGGCAGACCCAGGAAGACTCGCAGCAGACTGACGATTAGATTATCTTGAGTAAAATCAAGAAAAGCAAATGGGAGACAGCAGCAAGGATTCACTTCAGAGATCAGCCATGATTTCCAGGTAGAATTCAGTTCACAGACCAATCCAAACAGGATCAGGCAGATACAGAGAAAATCATTCATACACTCAAAAAGAAGGCAGCTGGGATCAAGCTAGCAAAAGAAGATGCACCAAAAGACAGATTTTAGAGACATGTGTTATGTACTAACTAATCTATGTTTAACCTCCATATTTGTGATGGCAGAAGGTCAAAAGGACTACAGCTACACTAAAGCATGGAGTGGGGAATGCCAGGATGTGCAGGTGAACTTGTAATAATTATGCAAACAAAGTGCAATGTAGAATTTCTGAAGTAAACACAAAGGATAATGATATGAGGGCGACATAGCAAGAAGGTTATGGGTTCGAATATCAGCTCGGGGCTTCCTGTGTGGAGTTTGCAAGCAGACCAATTAGATAAGGGGGTATAAAAGATGATAATCCAAAGCACACCCCAAGGAAACTCAAAGTCTAACAATGGTGCTCGCTGACCTAAATCCCACAGAGCACCTTTGGGATTGCAGAGAGAAAAACATGTCAGCTCACTAAAGCTCGAGCTTTACTGGCTGAAATGTACAGGAAGCTTTTGCCACATGAGCCGTTACTGAAGCTGGTTATTTACACACCCAGACCCATCTGCTGATATCTGTGGGATTTTGTTGGTGTCAAAAGGTTTTCCCCAAAAGACTAAATGATGATTCTGTTTGACACCATATGTATCCGAAAAATTACTTCTGATACCTTAAACTTTGGGTGCTGTGTGTTACAGGGCTATACCTCACACACAGTCTTTACTTCAGATTGATGGGTTGAAATACAAAACCTGTCATGAAGACAAAAGGTGAATTATGAACTATGATCCAACATGTTTGGTGGTGTGAAGTCAGGACTCACCCTGAGCTCTCTCTCTGCCTCCCTGATGCTGATGCAGACGTGGTCACGGTGGGAGCCTATGACGGTGCACACAGTGCACACACACACTCCACACTGCCGACAGTAGATACGGTTGATCTCCTGGTGCTCCTGGCACCTCCACAGAGAAATGTCCTCCACGGGAGGAACCAGGGTGTGATTCTGGAAGACAGGGGAGTCCAGGTGGGGACGCAGGTGCTCTTTGCACATGGAGGCCCCACACACCAAACAGGTCTTCACCGCAGACTGACATCCAGTTTTAGGGCAGTAATGACACGGCACAGGGGTGGGGTTTTTGTTCTCTGGCCTGGAGAAGACACCTGCCAAGCTTTGGGATCCTGAAGCAGCAACTGGATTTTTATTGAGTATGAGGGGTGGCTTGCTGACAGGTTGCACAGGAGACTTATCTCCTGGCCTTGAGACCCCAGGAAGACAATCAGAGTTGGCAGATGAGGCAGATGAGGCAGGTTTCCCTGGCGATACATGAATTACAGTCACTGGTGTGTCTTTTCTGGCAGCTGCAGAAGGAGGTGCATCACATATGTCTACTTCATCAGAGCTGTCAGAGTCATTCAGTGAGATGACTTCTTCTGATTTATGCTGGTTCTGCTGGACTGAGATGTCTGGTGGCCCATCACTTGCAGGTGCTGCCTTTCTGTCAGCATTATTACTGGGGGATGTGCCATCACCACCCTCAGATGGTGTAGATTCGGGCTGCACTGCTTTCTTTGATGTCTGCACAATCATTGACTGTCCAGTTTTATCTGACAAGGAAGTGGAGGGAGTTTCTGTGTCACTGGACCGCTCTCTGGGAGACTCCACAGATGATCGCTTAGTGTCCGGTTGGTCTGGTACAGGCGTGCTGGCCTTCCTCTTCCCGAGGAGTCGACTGGTGAGAGAAGGCCTCCTCAGTGCTGAGTCGGATGTATTTTCTTCATCATTATTGGATGTGCCTTTGGAAAAAAAAGAGGGAAAAAAACACAAATTAAACAAAGCTGGTCAGGGAAAGCTGATTTAGCACTTTTACAGGAATACTTCACATAAAATCCTGCACTCAACTTTTTAAGCAGTTTGGCTGTAAGCAACTGAAACAGTGACTACTGCTGCAGTTGTAATTCAAAGTCACCCCTTGGATCTGTGTTGCATACTTCATAAGCACTAAAATTACTACCAAAAATCATGTTCAGCAAAACTGCTCAAGGACAAAAAAAAAAAACTCCTGAGCACATGTCAATATTTTGACTTTTACCCTGAGTTAATATTTGCTTAAGACGATTTCAAACTTTGCCCTTAAAATCACAGACCACTAATGCTTTTTAAAGATACACTGTTTGGTAAAGCTAGGGATAGAAAGCAAGTGAGGGTATTTACTCAAGCAATAAAGTGGATTCAAGATTTGAGGCAAGTGTGCCTTGCTTGAGTGTTTCAAAGTAAAGCTACTTCATATTTGGACTGCATTTGACAGGAGGGTGTGCTTTGTCTCTGGTGCATTTATCTGAAAGACATAGTTGCTTTACATATTAAATGTCTTTATTGAAAAGAGATTATATCAACCTGATCACGTCATACATAATTTTCAGTCATTATTCTGCAGACTTTTGAATCCGTTGTGCTGAAACGATTTGGCTTTGTACTTTTATTCAAATTAAAAATTTAATTTAAATGTACTTTTACTACCACCGCGTTGATCTAAGTCCAGTGCATTGTTAGGGTGCCATTGACCTGGTTGACATCAGGCAGCTAAAGAAGGATGCTAACGTAACAAACTGCTTACTACAACGTACTACTCTGCGTAACGTTTACTGAACACATGAGCGGGAAAGCTCAAACGTTAGCTGAGTTAGCTAGCATCACGTTACGGCCAGTCACACCTCCACTTGTGCATTTGACTACTTCAACAATTGCTGTACGGTTACAAGTCGACGGTTAGCCCGCTTTAACTGTACCTGTGGTGCTGCGTGGCTGCGTCCGTCGGCTGAGAGGAGGCGGCGGCCGTATCAAGCTGCTATCAAACGGAAGTGTGTGGTACACAGTCTTACACCTCCACTCCGGACAGTGGTACGGCCCGCTGGGGCTAACACTCCACAAGTCTCCGATACACCGCTGGCAGAACCGGTGGTTACACTTCAGAGTGACGGGGTCCCGGGTCAACTCGTTGCAGAGAGGACACCTGGCCGGTGTGTCCAGCGACGCTCCCATTTTGTTTTGGCTGCCGTTAAGTTTCTGTTTCCGCAAGGATGACGGCAAGCAGCAAGAGGCGGGGCCACACGTTTGAATTCCGCTCCCCCCTCCCAGTGAGCCTTAAAGGTACAGTCCACGGCCAGACGTTTAGATGGAAATGCTATTAACACTATAGACACCATTCACGTGACATCATGCATGCATTAAAGCAGGGGTGTCAAACTCGTGCCACGGAGGGCCGAGACCCTGCAGGTTTTCTTTCCAGCCGGTCTCTCCAGCAGCTGATCTCACTGATTAGCTCCTTCCCTCAAATTGAAGGAGGTGTTGATGATTAAAATCACCTGCTTTAGTGACCGGCTGTAAAGAAAACCTGCAGGGTCTCGGCCCTCCGTGGCACGAGTTTGACACCTGTGCGTTAGAGGGTCAGACCCACCTCCTCACTCCTCCCTTCATATCCAAATATGTTCACTTCTGGCTCCAAACAACTAACATGATGACATTCAAATATTAAACTGTTGGTTTCAATTTGCAAACCAATGGGTGATGTCATATTAGCTTTTTCCATTCAATGTTCAGTCTTGATCTTAACACACTTTCACAACAATATATGGATTAAAAAAATCTGACAAATCATCACCACTTTACAAACAAGCTACGTATCCTGGCCAATCATGTAAAATGTAATTCTGGCCAACTTCATATCAGGTTATTGATGTTTCTCTTCAGACAATAACATTAAGATGTGGGAACCTGGCAGACTGTATGTTGTCTTTGATTGGAACAATTCTATGTCTAATAAAATGTTGTCACATCAGGAACAACTGGAGCATGCTGAGGTGAGCACAGCCCTGCGGTACCTGGGTCAGTACTATTTCAAGAACAAGCTCTATGACGAGGCGTCCCTCTGCGCTCAGCGTTGTTGTGACTACAATGATGTAAGTGTTCCTGTATAATCTGAGCACCCTCTTTTTTTTTTGTGGCTGTAGTGCAGTAAGTTGCAGTGCTGATGATTTTGGTCACTCTGTAGGCACGAGAGGAAGGGAAGGCTCTGCTGAGGCAGATCTCACAGGTCAGAGATCAGATCGAGACGCCATCAGCAGATCTGTTCGCTCCGCTGTCAAACAACAACACTCCGGTCAGGAGGGTGTCGCCTCTGAATCTCATCTCCTTCACACCCTGACACCCACTTCTCTATTCACTGGCCTTAAAATGGACAATTTGTGCATTCTGTGACATGACATTGCTTGAAAGTAGAGCAAGGATTTACGTGACAATAAATTGCATTTGTTTGTAAAATTTTCAATCTTAATTATTTTTTTCCAGGATACAAACTGCTGCAAATCAGTCAGAGCTCTTGCAGTAATTGTTGTGAACAGGCAGTCTAACTTCAGAATTATCTGTGGAAAACCAAACACACAAGTTTTTTTAATGGATTTGACAGTCGTGTGGGTTTTGTATCTTTTTAATCAAAGAATAGTATAAGAAATAAAAGCAGAAAATAAAGATGCTATAGATGACACAAGCCACCTTGAAATATTTACATACATCCACCAACAAACACAAGTCATGCCTCATCACTGCTGTATACATAGGTGTGTAAATACTTTACATTAAACATACCATGGTATGCAAAAACTGTTTTGAAAAAAAAAAAAAAAAAAAAAAACTACAGCAAATGCATGTGGGCCAGAGAAGGTTGATAACACACGTGCACTATTCTTATCATGCAGTCCTTTTAAAGCTGCTGGGGACTTAAAGCATTAATCGTTTTACTGGCATTAACAGCATAACTGTATTTGGCACGATAGTGAGGTTAGTGAGAAGTGAATATTTACAGAAGGACATAAAAACATATAAAGTCAGAAGCAATCCAAACTTTGTTTTTTGCATAATATCGGAGACCCTCCTCTAACTCTGAAGAGCTCAGTACTTCCCTCTGAGAGTGCGAGGTGTGAGGACAGGGCTGCGAGGCGGTGACTGCTGGCGAGAACGCAGGATCCGTGAGTAGGGGGTAATGTTTGCATCTTCAGCAGCACGGGTGTTGTATTTACGTGTCGGGGTACGTGCTGGGAACAGAGACTGGAAGAAGGGACGTTTCTGTGGAGGGCGGTTTTCAATCTCACTTGGTGTGGCGGCCCCACAGCCCCTCTTCTTGCAGAAACCTGGAGTGGTAGTAATCGTGGTGGCAGCAAGACCAGGGGGAGGCAGCTGAGGACGGACGGCCTGTGTCTGGGCCAGGGTCTCTGCTTTCCGCCTTAAATCAGCTTTGACCAGCATCAGGCCGTTCTGGAGCTCCATCAGGATCTGGTCCTGAGAAGAAGTCAGTCGAGAGGGTTAGACAAGACCACAGACGGGAGGGGGGGAGTGAAGGAGCAGGTGGGAGGGGGAGAGTGACAGTGCTGCTCTAAGCTCAGTAAACACCTGGTGCAGATGTTAGAAACCTAGATTTGGTTTAAAAGCTGGCTGTGCATGAAGAATGTTAGAGAGTAAAGGGAGAGAAGTATTTAAAAGACAGAATTAAGCAGAAGAGATTATTTTTTCAGAATACAAGCAATTACTGCTTCTTTACAGTTAGCATCATAATCAACATCAAAATACAAACAGATATATTTATTGTCAAAACTGCACTAAATGGTGCAGAAATAGGTATTTTCAAACAGTATTTTCTTGATTTGATTGAGTACTTTTTGAGCTGAACTTCATCTGCTGTTAATTTGCATTTGCAACACAGAGGAAAGTTTTGGCGCATTTACACTTGTACCTATCCGCTTTGTTTTGCCTCGGATTGCTCGGGATCGGCCCCCCTCGGTTGCATTTGCATTGTTGAGGATAGTCCCTCCTCCATTTGTGACGTCATTTTATGCGATTCTTTCGTTTCTGACCGCGCCGTCCAGCTCCCACTGAATTTTCTCATCGGCGACTAATGACAGAAAGGTTTGCACCTCGTCCTGAGTCCATGGGGCAGGATTTCTAACAGCTGCCATTTCTCTTCTTGTTAACACATCTGCACGGTTTGCTGAAGATTTAAAAATGCCTACGTGTTTGCGGGGACAGATTACGTGCCATTCAGTGAATAAGATTTTAGTACCTGCTCCGACCTAACCAGGTACTTTTTTTGGAACCGCAGGAGAGGAGGTAGGAAAAGTTGTACCAGGTACCAAGTCCCAGGTACTTTTTTGACAGTGTAAATGTGCAAAAACCGAAGCAAAGAGAGTAGGTACCAGTGTAAATCCGCCATTTGTGTAGCAATCTTTTCAGGTCATGTTTTCAGAACACAGAGGCTAAACACAAAGACTGTACACAGAATGGATAAACCTAACATGATGTCACCCGCTGGTTTATGGACTCGTGTTCTGAAATAAGGAGTTTGCCATTTGAAAATGATGTTGGTTGTTTGGAGGCAGAAGTGACCATATTTGGATATGAAGGAAGGAGTGAGGAGGCAGTTTTGAGTTCAGTGCTCCCCTATATGAGAGCAAGACTGTCAGTCAAACTAATAACACCCCTACATCATCATCTTTTTGAAGCCTAATATCTATCATTTTTGAGCCCTGCTTGCTTTGTCTGTTTCTATTTACAATGTAAGGCTAAGCATCTTATTAAAATATTTAGAGAAAAGCTCAGTTTATATATACATTTCATACTATTATACAACATGTGGTGTGTGTACCTGTTTGACTAGTGTCTCATCTGCAGCTGTTAATGCGTTGCGCAGCCTCTCCCCTCCTGTGTTGCGACAGCAGGCTCTTTCACCAGACTGCAGGTCTGCTCCCAGCCTCTGCAAATCCAGCCGCAGCTGACGCAGGTTCTGAGGGAGAAAAAAAAAAAAAGTCTTCAGTCTGAGGGCGAGGAGGCCAATATGCAGCCTTTGTTATTATGCAGCCATTACTGACCCGCTGACCCTCCTCCAGCTTGCGGTCAGCAGCACTGGTGTAGGCGCTGGATGAGGCTGGGGCTTCCAGCTGCATCTTCAGCTTTGTCAGCTCTGCACAGGCAAGAACATGAAGGTCAACTGCTGTTAACAATGCCCCATCATTAACACACAATCAAAGCAATCTCCTACTGTACCCTGAGTCTTGGTGAGCAGCTCAATGCGACACTGATCGAGTTCAGCACACAGTCTGCCGTGTTCAGTCTGAGTGGTGAGGCGCCGAGAACGCCGAGGGGCCTCCGAGTCTTCCTTTGGTGCTTCTTTCTTTTGTTCTTCAAGGGCGGCAGACAAAGCTTCAATCTCCTGATCGCGCTCCTGAAAAACAAGATAAAAAGAAACGTAGTGAAAATTCATCGCACATAATTTCAGATATGTGCAGATACATCAACAGCATTAAAAATAAAACTACACTGTGGATACTCGATGCATCTGGGAATAGATTTTAATTAACAGAACTGTAGATTTTACAGATAGTGTGTAGTCAAACCAACACCATTGAAGCAGACAATGCATGAAAGTGTTGTAAACTTTGCTCTGACCTTCAGCTCCTGGCTGTAGAATTTCTTCAGATGCTTCTGCAGGTTGGTTATCTTGTCCTCATATCGTTCTTCGATCAGAGCCCTCTCAGCCTCCAAGGTCTCACTACAGAGGACAGGACAGTTTAGTATGTGAATCAGTCACAGTTCTGCATTTTGTTATAAGTTAATGTGAATATTTAATCTAAACAGGCTGTTTTCTACTTTGTTTGGATTAAAAAAAAACAAATAATGCATTCTTGTCAATTCACTATTAGTAAGCCATTACTAGAAGTTCACTTCCAAAGGTATTACTAAAAAAACAAAAAACAAAAACATAGCTAAGCATGCTTAAGCCATATTAGAGACCCAAAAGTAGCATTTAAACCAAGCTCACACACCTGAAACCATCCTGCATTCCTGAGATCACCTCCATCATCTCAGACACAACCTGCTCTCTCACATTCGCCTCAAGAACTTCTTTCTCCTCCCGCTGACGATGAACCTCTCTCTTCAGGACGTCGATGGCCTGCAGCAGAGCCTTAATAAAGTACAATCAGCTGTTACAACGACTGACAATGGTCCATTTTAAATTCTTTTAAAAACTTCCTACAATTTTTAACTTCACAAAGCTTTTTTAAATGTGAAGGCATCAACTCGGTGTTGATCTAAATGTCCCACTGAAATCCTTCATCTCAGTATTTTGATTGTTTTATAGATATGTTAAAGAAAAGTGGTTATGAGGATATGTGTGGAGTAGTAAACGATGTTACCTCAGTGTTTAACATGGTGATATCTCCATCTTCGACATCACTTTCATCTTCCTCCTCCTCAATCACCGTGCTTTCATTTCCATTTGCTGGTGGGTCACGGAGCAGAGACAGGATGTAGGCCACTCTGGTCTTTGTGGATGGGCCGTGGACAAGCTGAAGAGAAGAAGTAGCATATTTCTCTGTTTTGGTCTTGCCCTTAAACACAGCACTAAACCAGTCATTCTACAAAAATGAAATTAGACAGACAAGAGTGTTTCTTACTTGGGTAGCAATAGCAGAGAATTTGAGGGCCTGCAGGGTCTCGTCATAGATGGAGGCACATGGATTGATGTTGACCACCATGCTGGAAGTTCCTCGGCCACAGAAGAAACCCTGCAGGACCCGGGTCAGTTTGCTGTCCCTGAAGGGCACCACTTGAGGGGGTCGGGACCTGTAGATGTATCAGAAAAGTTGTTTAAGTATTTACTTCTCAAACAGCTTCAAATTATATGTCTGGTTTGTGAAAAACTTTGCCTTAGCATCTGAAATGTGAGATGAATAAACTTCCTTCAATAAGGAAAAATACTGTAATCACCTCTGAAGTTAACAGGTAAATAATTTAAAAAGACGTACTTGTTGTTCTGGTTATTCCTCAGCGCAGCAATACAGCGCCCCAGTGTTAAGAGGGAGGTGTTGATGTTGTTGGCCTCCTTCATCCTCTCACCATTACGCTGCTCTTTACAGCGTTCAGACCCAGCCAGATCACACACAGTCAGTCTACAAAGGAGCCAATCAAAGCCATGTCTTATCGATTTCACAAAATCAACTCAATGTGGCAAAGTCAAAATGAACCAAAAGTGAAATTTACAGAAGAATAAATAACAGTTAGTCCACTTACTCGCTGATGTGCATGGTCTGGTTTGAATTTGCCTCTGGGTGGACGCGCAGGACACGGATGGAGAAGATGCTGTGGCTACGTAGGTGATACATTTATCATCAGAGATGCAGTATGTGTGAACAAATCTGTAAAAATATATCAACCCAGGTTTTAAAAGCTTAAGTGCTCCTACCTGCGACTGGAGTTTTGGTTGAGGTGCGTGCTGGCGAAACTCTGGTTACGATGTCCGGCCCTCAGAATCTTCCACACCTCCTCAGCACTGCGGACCTGGATCCAGGTGAGGTCTGATGTAACAACAGGAAGAGGCAAAAAAGTGAAACTCTTGCAACACGAGAAGCAACAACAAAATGTATTTTACATGCTACTTCATGGGATTCGTGTGAATAAAAGAACAAAGCAAACATCAAGTCTTCAAAGTCTTCTAACCATCTATTGCACAGTGTTTCTTATAAAGTGAAGTGTTGCACCCAGAGTGTAATAAGACTGCAGGTAAAATGAATGGAGGTTTTTTTTTTAAACACCATTTCCTGCTTAATGAAGTGTAACATCGATCAGATGAGAGAGGTTGCATAATGGAACTGAGCTTCAGGAGGTTCACACTGATATATACCATGATAAATAAATAGATACATGTAGTGAAAACATTCCTGTGAAATGAGCCTCTGTTACCTTTCACATAGGGGTTGCCCTCCTTGTCGTCACTAAGCCGCAGTGTGATTCTTTTTCTGGGCTGCATGGAGGGTGAAGTGTCAAGTAGGTCATACAGGAACTCATTGTAGATCTCATAGAAGGACACCCAGATGCAAAACTGCACCCCTTCCCCCAGGTCGTCCTCTCCGCTGTGTGAAAGGCTGTCCGGCTCCAGACAAACACTGTCAGAGTCTGCACACAGAGAGAGGGCGACATCACGGTATGATTTGTTTTTCTGCTGCATTCACTCATCGTACTGCAACTAGCATCCTCCTCTACAACATGTGGTACATTTAAGCAGAAGAATATTCAATAGGTGCTTGACAGTTGATAGAATATATTGATTTCCTCCTCACCTTCAAGCTGGGTGGGTATGTTACTGGTAGAGGAAAGTCCTCCAATGCCACTATCCCAGACTGAAGTGGTACCACCTCGACGAGAGGTCTGATTCTCATCCTGGAGCACACAGGGGGAATACATCAGTTCAATGAAACCTCTCACAATGTTTTCATTTTGTCATTAACACACCATTACAAAACACTGACTGAAACAATAATAAAAAGTTGTGTGAGAAACTCGGGAATCGTGAAAAATTGCAGGCAATTTCATCACCTCCATACTCCCCATAGTGCACATATATAGTGTGTACGTGGGTTCAATTGCCACATTTTGATGCTTTGACGAGAGGAAAAGCGACTAGTTGATAACCAGAACAAATTGGCAAGTATTTTGATGATACATAAAGTTATTTTCAAGAAAAAAAACACTGTATATTTGATGTGTCCAGATTCTTAGAAGTCTAAAGTTTGCTGTATTTCTTTGTTACTGCACAGGAAGCTAACTATTTGGGGTTTGGACTGTTGGTCAGACAAAACAGACATTTGACACTGGGCATTTTTCACTGTTTCCTGATTGTTTATTAGCCTTAATATTCAGCCGCTTTCCTTCAGCCTTAATATTCCTGCCACTTTTCTTGATGCTGAAAATAATTGTCAGTTGCTTACCTCTTTGAGCAGAGAGTTTCTGCGGATCTCCTCCACCTTGACCTCCCTGGGCTCAAGCTGCCTCACATCTCGATACAGGACAGGCTTCAGGTCCATGCCACCATAGAGATGACCCTGCAGCTTCCTGAACAGAGACACTATAGCCCGAGGCAAAAGGCCTGCCTCTCGACCACTGCCTGTAGATCAAAGTTTGATATATGGTTTAAACTGAGGGTAAACACATTAAATAATAGATCAGTATCTACCGCACGCCATCACAAAACTGAAAACAAATACAATAGTCAAACCGGAGCTGATGTGTTCAAGTATCATCAGAAACAGAGAAAACTCTTACCCTGAACAGTGTAGGTTTTTCCAGAATTGGTGACACCGTAAGTGTAGAGGAGTCTGTTTTCTCCTTGAAGCACATCATTTACCATCTTCTTCATTGTGTTTTCATAAAACTGCTGCTGTGTTGTCTCTGGTCCAAAAATCTATGAAAGAATGGATGATAATAATAATATTAAAAGAATATCTATGTGAGGCGTCATTTTTAAAATTAGAAATATTGAGTGTTTTTGCTGCAGTAGACACTGATTTCTATGAATGCCCATTGGCCCATATCCGGTAGCAATTGCCACTGCTAGTAGCACTTTCTTTTCTTAAAGTCAGCATGGTTTTAGATTTGCAACTATTTATATGTTTTGGTACAGCAGGTAACCTCTCCTACCTTTGAAAAACTGAACTTGTGAATACTCTGGGTGATTCCTCTCTCTGCTGTCCTCATGTTCTGAGACTCCTTTGGAGCTTTGAGCAGCAGAGACTCTTCATCTTGGACAGCCACACAGCCCTAACAGAAGAGTGAACTCTTAGGCACAGAGTACAGAAGCAATAAAAGCAGTCAATGCATACATCTAATGTTTTGTTCACAACCTTACCTGCTCCTCTCCCCTGTCTCTCTCTGTGTCAGTAAGTGGTCGGATGCGCAGAAAAACCTTCACCCTCTCTGTGGTCCCTTCATTACAGCTCCCACGTTTCACTGCTAGTTTCTAAACACACAAATTAAATCATCTTTAATGTTTTGATGCCAACCTTTTAGATTAGAGTTCAAATTAAGAATCACTGAGCCATTAAACAAATAATTAAATGGAAGTACATAGACAACAAGTCTATGGGAATAAAACAAACAACATTTTTTGCATTTGCATTCAAGACATTTTGTTACAGCTTGAGGACACACAATGAGCCAAAGCTGAAAAGCCTCACTGTTTATGACAAAATCTCCACATGCTGCATTGTAACACAAGAAAATGTAAACTCCTGTCAACTCTCACCGGTTCCATAACTGATGGTCGAGTGTCCAAGCCAGGGGAAATAACAGAGATCTCAGGCAGACGAGGTCTGGACAGGCCTCCATGTTCTGCTGCTGTAGACTCAAACACAGCCAGTTCCTCCTCATCATCAAAGGGGGATCCACATGGAGAAGACAGAGTCAGCGCCATGCTTACCTGTTAAAAAGAAAACAAGAAAATGTATATAAAGTCCACTTTGTGTATAGGCTCAGGGTAACAAAGTAGCAAGATGCAACATAAAAAAAATTAATAATTACTGTAGTCCTCAATAATATCTGTCTCAGCTACCACACATGTGTGAATATGAGCAGACAGCATCCCTGATAATACTGCAGTAGTAAATTATGATTATGCTGTCAGGTAGCATCTCATTGTTATGAGTAGATGAGCTGGAATAAAGGTGTGTCATGGCACAAGCTGAGAAAACACACAGCAACTGAAGGAAGACCAGTCTGCCCTTCAAAGACAAAAGTACTTACTTAAGTAGTCCAACAGGAAAATGTTTCCCAGGCGTTTACCAGTCCTGACAAGTTTAGTACTGATGCAGAAGCATGCCAAACTAAAAACAATCAAACTGCCACTCATTGCACTCTAGGTTTCTCTTCCCATCGAGAGAGCCCATTATTTTCTAATTTACGTATTTTTCAAAATTAGGTAATGACTAACTAAGGTAACATGACCACGTGTATGTATGTAGCTAATGTTTACTTATAGCATGTCATAAGCAGAGAAAACTTAAGTATAGCTGCAGTTAGTGCTATGTACTCACACCTTAAATGAACTATACAAAGACAATTTATTTACGTTTTTCTTAGCTAAACTGAATTTAATCAAGAACTCCCTCACAATCAGAACAATGCTAACTTAATGTTGTTGTGGTTAATTTAAATAACACATTTATAAGTGTTTAGTTAATATGCATAAATACAGCTTTGTCAGGACTAACAGGTTTACTGTAGTAGAGTTAGGGTGCCATCGAATGATCCACCTTTAGACAAAGGTTGATTCAACTCACCTCGAAAGTCAAAAGCTCAACGAGCGCCTGGTTTTGCGAGAGTCAGTTTGTTAAATATTTTCTGTAGATCGCCAAAATTCAAACAGTTAACTAAACTGTGTTAAAAATGTATCTAATCGCCTCACCTGTAACGGTGAGTCCACGGGTCTCGATGTCGAAGCTCTTTTGAGTCTCAGCTGAGTTATTTTACTGAATGCGTTTGGTTTTTTGAACAATGCGCTTCCCCGTTGTGGCAGGTCGCTGATTGGCTGAACTCACAGCTGACTGCCCTGTGATTGGCTAATACGTTCTCACATGGTGCGCTGTGTAAACCTCCCCTATTTCAACAAAGACGGTTTTCATGAGTTCCTACCACATCACGTGTTGTAAATAAATATTACCGAAGCACGTAGGCGAATGTTCACCATCCACGATGTGTGAGGGACACGAGAGTTTAAATAAATAACTTACTGGAAAAAAGAAACAAAAGAATATTGTAATTTATTGGAACAGAGAGAGAGAGAGAGAGAGAGAGAGAGAGAGAGACCAGGGAATAAGTGCAGACATCTTAAAAACTCAAGATGCCGTTTTTATTTTGCACGCATATCACAACAAAAACTTAGACTTCTGCATCATAATGGCTAGAGATACAAATACATTAAATACATTAAAGGAAAGATTGGCCTCCACTGGGAGTACAGCGGGAAAAAAAAAAAATCCTGCAATACAATATTCAAAATGTGAAACATCTTAACTGCATGCATGTTAATTAAGTGTGAGTCTGTGCCATCATTAAAGGAAATGCAGGGAACTTGAACACTAACATCTTTAACCAACTGTGTTAGACTGAGTACTAAACGATTACAAGGTTTATATCTCTTTGCACCATTTATCTCCATATATTATCTAAATATTGTCTTTACAGTTTGACCAAAAAATGTAGAACATTGGCCAGTTCTAGTAAAATCTGACATACTATAATCTGGGTGTGAGATTTTTTTAAACTTTGTTATTCTGTGAAGCCTTTTGAATATAAAAACATTCTTCAGATTTTCAATTTAAAAGAAAGTAAAAATAAAACAGGGTTTGGAAGTTATGACTACAGCTCACTCTTTAACTAAAAACTAAAATGATGTGGATCCAAAGGATCGAAATCGAAAGGATCAAAAGTTTATCACATTAAATAAATCATTTCAAATAATTTATCCATTAAAATCTTCTCCAGGTTCAATGCTTTGCTCCACAGTGGTGGTGATGCTGTGAATACTGACTCGATTGTGTACATTCTGAAGCCTTTGTTTCTGCACACTGTGCTGAACACCATAACAAAAGTAGATGATTAAACCTGTTTAAAAAAAAAGTTACATTTTCTGTGGTCAGGCTCACTTTATAGGCACATTTAGTTTCAATAAAAATGTGTATGTTATAGTGATATTCTTTACATACCTACTGCCATCCACACTGCATAGCGGATCCAGGTGTCTGATCCAAGTTGGACCATGAGATAGACATTGACAAAAGTGCTAAAAATAGGAAGTAATGGCACAAGAGGAACCTATAGATACACAATAGTAGAAGCATTATGACAGAGTACATGAAAACAAAGAAGAACAATAATTATTTTGCTGCTGAAACTTTGCAGCTACAAGAAATATACAATATGTTGCTACAAGTTGGATGTATTCATGTGCTTGGTTGGGTACTTTTACTCTCACACTTACATATAATGACTAAACTGGTTACACTATTATTTTAGATTTTCTACAAATAGAAACAATGACTAAACCATAATACTACACATGTTCTTGGAAAGTCATCACACAAGATAGATGTAACATACCATGAAAGCAGCTTTGGTTGTGCTCTGTGGTTGCCTCCAGATGATCACGACAACAAGGATGAGCATCAGAACTATCACAGAGACAAGAAGTAAACTCCACCACTGAAGTGCCTGCAGGGAGTCTACAGCCCCAGATATGATGAGGCTTAGGATGACGGCTAAAAAGACTGACGAGAATCAAAAACACAAGTTCCAATAAATGTTACCAATAAAGAATGATGATACATAATCAAATGGTCTTGCGATTTAGACACTTACTTATAAAAACAGTTAACATAGACACATTTTTTGATGTCCGTATGGTGGCTTTAGATGGAGGACATAGTACGCCACCAACTGTAAAAGACTCTGCTTTGCTTAAACTTGAATCATCGCTGAGGTCGACTTGATACCTGTGTGTAAACAGATGGATCCAAGCATTTAATTAACACTGTTTTAACTCCAGGTTTTCTACAATCCTGGAACCACAGTAAATGTGAAATTTTTCATACACAAACACTAACATGAGAGTAATAACACCACATGGAAATATGATTCTTACCTCAAGATGAGAATACATACGGCAACAAGTGTGTATGCAAAGAGGGTTCCAATTGACATCATGTCAACCAGCGCCTTCAGGTCAAACAATAACGCCATGATAGCTGTAAAGACATATTTCATGTAAACTCACAAAACTTCCATTGACAATTATTTTGTTAAATCTCATGTAAAGTTTCCATTTACAATTTGACACGACTGTTAAATTTGCTGCAGTAAAATGCATCCTCTGTAATTCAACATCAACGATTTTTTTCACCATAGTGCATGCTGAAAGTCTCGATTTTTATTTTTATTATTATTTTTTTTTAAAGGGACTAAAAAACAAATGAAAAGTTTGTAAAACTGCAGCATTATTTTTGTTGAAAGACTTCAAAGGATCATGACTTGTTTTGATACCTGCTACAACTCCTGAAGCCAGTGTAGCTATGACAGGACTTTGTCTGTCACTCATTATACTGAGAGGTCTGAAGAGCAGTCCATCCCTGGCCATGGCAAAGAGAACACGGGGCATCGGGAACATTGATCCGAGCAGGCTGTGGGAAAAAAACTCATCAATCATCATTTAGTTATTCATGCAATTTACATATTAGCCAAGGACAATGGAAATCTTTTAAATGGAAATCAACCAATCCAGAAATTAGAAATAAATTAAAGTACAAAATCAAAGTGTCAAAGTAGGATGTATTCTGTAAGTGGCATATACTCTTATATATACCTTGTTGACAGTGCGCAGAGGGATCCTACAGCCACTGCATACTTTGCAGGGCCCCAACCAATGTATGTAAAGGCCACAGGCAGAGGGCTATGAACGCTGAGCAAATAGTACGGCATCATAAGAGTCAGGGCAGCAGACACACCAAAATAAGCCAGGAAACAGATGAGGAGAGATGCCACAATCCCGAGGGGGATCGACTTCTGAGGGTTTTGAACCTCCTCCCCTAAAGGACAAAACAATGTTATGATGATCCAGTCCTGCTTGCAGTACTGTGTCTGTATAAATGTATTTATTTTCAAAAAACGAATTGCTGTAAATCCTGTACTAACAAATAAACATGTAAATACTAATGACTACCAACACAACTACAACATGATTAATAATTTGCATTTTAAAAGCTTTACAACATAGAACTTTTATGTTGAATCTCCTTTAATTTACCTGTTGTGGCAATGCAGTCAAATCCAACAAATGCATAAAAGCAAGTGGCTGCTCCAGCTAATGTCCCCTCGAAGCCAAAAGGAAAAAATCCCCCACTGCCATATCTGCTGGTTTCATTCAAGGATGTATAGTTTCTGTGAACAACAAACATGTTTGATCCTTTAAACAGCACAAACACAAAATGCCAAGGCAAAAACAAAAAATATAAGTTCATACTCATATCCATTTAGGAGAGTGCTTTCATCGATGTACCAGTTGTCAGTGTTCCCCTTTATGAAGCCAGACAGGATAACAAATAGCAACACTAGGATGTTAACTGCTGTAAAAACCTTGTTAACAATGGCTGACTCTTTAACACCAAATGCAAGAATCCCTAGAAAGAAAACACACAAAAATATACAGTTGAGCATCAAAATGAAGACAGTGGTAACTTTTTTTTTGGTAAATACAAGAAGATCATCACAAATATATTCACAGTTATGATCATGCAATTATTGTGTTAGCCTTCCTTTTTGTAAAAAGTCATGGGGATTTCAATTGTGAAACTTACCTGCCAAGAGCATTATGAGGCCGGCTGCAAAGAAGTCAGGGTAGGGAGCTAATCCAGGTAGATCCATCGCAGCCTGTTTGCCCAGAGAGTTGGCAATAACATTTCCAATGAGATCATCAAAGGTCCCACTCCACGCTCTGGCTACACTTGATGTCCCTTCGAAAAAAAAACCCCAAAAAACAAATTAACATGCACAAAAACTCCACTCAAACGTGAGAAAGAATAATATTTCCAAAACGGCCTCATTATTATTTTGACTTGAGGTTATATTGAGAGTAACAGTATTAGAGTAGCATTATTGTTACCAATGACATAAGACAGCAGCAGGTTCCAGCCAGTGATAAAAGCCCATATCTCCCCAACAGTCACATAGCTGTAGAGATAGGCAGAGCCAGTTTTGGGAACTCGAGCTCCAAACTCAGCATAACACAGTCCAGCAAAGATGGAGGCCACGGCTGCTATCAGGAAGGAGATTATGATACTTGGCCCGGCCACGGCTCTGGCCACTTCTCCAGACAGGACATACACACCGGCCCCCAGCGTGCTGCCGACTCCAAGAGCCACCAGGTCAAGGGTGGTCAGGCACCGCCGAAAGTTAGACACCTCACCCTCAGGCTCCAGAGGCTTCCTGCGAGACAGGCTCTGCAGGAAGAGCAGCAGCTTCGCTCCAGACATCTATTAATCCAGACATTTTGTGTCAATTGTGACGATCGCTCAAGAGAGAAGACAAAGTCACAATAAATAAATATATGCTTATGTTTTTGAGACATTCAAAGAAGAACTGCTTAGAATTTTAGTCAAACTATAAATGTCATATAAAAAAATAATAAAAGTAACAACTATTACTTTTACTGATAAAAAAACTGCTCCTGCTTGACACATTAGAATCTCATTTATAGGTTGAGTATTATACTAATCCTTTTCATTTGTTTTACTTCATTTCATCAGAACTGTAAATTGCAACAGATACTTTACTGTTATGAGAAAAGCACACATCAGGAAAAAATTCAATTTTTACGAGACCATCATATTATTTTGCTGCTTGCACAGTGAAACTGATGTGAAGTTTCTGAGGCCACAAGCTTAAAAAAAAGACAAAAACAAAATCACTTTTCACATCTCATTCAACACACACACACACACGCACACACAAACTGTCCATTCATAAATTATCCTTTTACATAGTGTAGCTCCTGCACAGTAAGTGGTTTTCATTCCCTCATAATGTGAAGCTAAAACATTGTTGGAGAATATTAGCATCTTTTCACTCATCTTTACCAGGCACATTGATTCTTTCTTGTAATCATTTTATGTCACGGGCTATTTATTGTAATGGCCGCTTGAGTATGAACCAAGAGGAAATTAAACCAGATAGTAGCTTTATTACAATACATTTATGATTTTACTATTCACATAATGTATTAATGATTCATTATGAGCCAGATAACATTTTATACTAAGATAATATAGAGGAAACTTGAAGATGAGTTGAGCAAAGTTATTATACTAACAAACCAACTGAGATCACAAGTGATTATTTTAAGAAGACGTTCTTACCTTTTCAGCTGAATCCTGCGCTGTGTGCGACTGGGTTTTGATGCGTCCAAGTCCGCACTATGTGTGAGGATAAATCCATTCACTGTGACCTCTTCACAGCCCAACATTTTTTACACATTATGTTACATTTCAGACTTATGTGCCATTTCTGAAAAAAGACAGGATCAGAATGATTTGTTTGTGGACACTCGTGGTTTGTCAAACTGGAAAATACACTTTATTAAGGAGAACACATTTCATCAAACATTCAATTTATGTGTGTGGATGACATGATGAGGTATTTACTCTTGATTTAGTTTTCTATTCCTTCTTGAAAGTGTTGATCATCTCTGACAGGTGAGTTCTGTTTAAATTTTCACAAGGAGTTAAGAAAGCTTTCCTTCTAATTTGTAATTTTTTTCTTTATTATAAACTGGTGGGAACAGGGAATATTCTTATTGTCTGACATTGTGGATAAAAACAACAATAAAGAAAATATTACAGACTTTTTGTAAATCTAACTGTGGACAAATTACCATTTACTTCCATTTAGTTTAAACAAAATACTCTGAGTCATATTCAGACCCGTAGGAAAGATTGTTTTCACTAAATGTTTTGCGATGGAAAAAGTTTGATCAGGATTTTATTATTTCAGTAGCTTGTCCTTATATTTGCTTTTAAAAGAAAAAACAAATTTGCCAAATCATTATCAGCTCTTTTAACGTTTGAACAAAGTCTACTAAACCTTGGACTAATTTGGAGACAGATTACCGGCCTCATGCTCCACATGAGGGCAGTGTTAATGCTAATCCAGGCTCTGCAAACATTTTTTAATGCTCCTGCTGAGCAAACAGCACATTGAGATCTGCACATTAAGCGAGAAAATCTTTCTTCAGCTATAAAAAGTCGATAAGAACAGATGAAAAACTATAAAGTAATTTTAGCACAAGCTTGTTTTTCTTAAACTTTCAGGATCTTCTGTGTGCCTTCAGGTCTCGTGGGCAGCATGTTTGGCTGGGACACTGATCAGTCAACATGTCGTAAACTGAAATTGTTTTCACTGGAGACATCTGCTCAGCAACAAATTGAAGACTTGTTCATCAGAGCATGAGGAGTCAAACTAATTGTTTGAGGAACATAACGGTGCGATCCACTGCTTCTAGGGGCTCCTGGTATCATGCTGCTGAAAAACATACAACAATTTAAACCTACCTGGAAAACTATAGTCACTGATGGTCGAGCACATGCAGATGCATGCTCCAAGACAGAGCTCCGGTAGGACAAAGTGTTTTTTCATCCAATAAATCATACTTATGTTACACAGTGAATAAAATTTTAGATACACAGTTTAAAATACAAATTAATGAAGATTGTTGATGCCGACAACCTTCACATCCTGTCTCATCTTGTTTTTTAGTTGTTGGCTGGAAGTAGGTTGCATGATGCCCTAACATTAATGTGGTAAAATCAGATATTTAAAATAACCTTTTCAACTCTTTCTCTTTGATTGCTTTAGTTGAGGAGGAGTGAACTGAGTGTAGACTTCATTAGCTGAAGGAAATGGACAATCCCTCTCCCTGTTAATGATTGATCTGCTGAAAGCGGTTCAGAAGCTGGTGGCATTGTCCTGCAGATTCATTCAGTGCTCAGGATATTTTGGAAAAAGTCCGTAAATCCTCAGTACAGCTGCAGACAGACGGTTTCAGGTGTATTTGAGTTACTCTCAGGGGTTCAGACGGTAAGTTTTGTTCTGTGTTATATTGCCTGTTTGATGCTGTAATATTTTTAATTGCAAGTTTACAAAGCATGTAACTACTTTATAAAATGGAGCCATAATTACTTTTGTGAGAAAGGTTTTCAGTAATTTACAACAGATGATAAGATATGGTCAGTTGCTTTACTGTTTTTACTTCACAAGAAAATATTTATGGATTTTTAATCTATTCAAATCACATTTTCAAGAGGAAGACATTATGCCAATTATCAGCTTTTCTTTTTGTATTTTGAACTTGATGAGGAGCATACCAACTGTTAACTATAGATAACTGCATGACAGGTATGTATATTCTTTAATGTAATGAAAAGTGCTTCCAGGTCTCTACATTGTGTCACAGAGTGGCTCTTAGGGGGTGGTAGTTACCTCATTATCACATCTCTGCCCCAGCATTTTTCCAGCAGTATTAGCCAGATGCAGTAGGACCACGATGGCTTTTCTCCATGGTGACTGGTTCAGTGGCCACAGCGTGAGACTTGCAGGAAGGAGGGTCATTAGACTGTGACTTCGCTCTCACCTCATGTAAATCCTGTGTCTATTTCAGTTCACATGGATATTTCAAGGACCACAGTGACCGTGTTAGTGAGGTGTGAAAGGTTCAGATTCATCTCTACCTAGAAACATTACCAAAGAAGCCAACTCATTAAAAAATCCAAACTCTTAAAAAACTTGTAACTCAGTAGCCCTGATAGAGCTGGAAATAACAGCCCGAGGTCATGTTGGCTTTGTGTCTCTGTTTAAATGTGAGAGTGAGCTCAGTGAGTGGGTTTATTAGATAGTGTTGTTCACTGCCTCAGTACATTCGTATGTCTTGCTGAATTTGCAATAACATAAAATACATTTTACCTGTTTCGATCATTTTAAGCTCGTTTGTTTACTCCTACAAAGGCAAACCATGTTTTTATCTGTTTTCCAACAGGTAGACATTCTCATCAGTGCAAGCATGAATAACACAGAACTGTGCAGTAGACAGATTGATGGGAGAAGATAATATTGAACATTTCTTTACCCTGGGGAGTCATACACAGCGATCCTACCCATTAGGAAAAAAGAAGAAAGATGAGAGTGCTTCTGTATTATTTGATACTGTGTGGGTCCACTTGTGTAATTTCAACTTATGGGCCCTATCAGAGAGCACAGATGACAGGTGATATTTTACTTGGAGGTCTTTTCCCCATACACTTTGGTGTTGCATCCAAAGATCAAGACCTCGCAGCCCGGCCAGAATCCACACAGTGTGTCAGGTAAAATTTATGGCCACTTTATGAGTTGACACAAAGTGTTTTTGAAAACCGAGTGTGTTGATCTCAACTAAACCCACACCTTGTTTGCTTTTACAGGTTCAATTTCCGTGGTTTCCGTTGGCTCCAGGCTATGATTTTTGCAATTGATGAAATTAACAACAGCAGCACGCTCCTGCCCAACATCACTCTGGGCTACAGGATCTTTGACACATGCAACACTGTGTCAAAAGCCTTGGAAGCTACCCTCAGTTTTGTGGCGCAAAATAAGATTGATTCTCTTAATTTGGATGAGTTTTGTAATTGTACTGATCACATCCCATCAACCATAGCAGTAGTAGGAGCTGCTGGATCTGCTGTCTCCACAGCTGTCGCAAACTTGTTGGGTCTTTTTTATATTCCTCAGGTGAGTAACTAGACGGAGGCTATGCCAGCAACAGACCATTACACCACCTCCAAGCAAATCTCACACTTAAAACCTGTATTCTAATAATCATCTCCACATACTATTACTTTCTGGGGATACCTTTTACATGGAGCCCAAATAATGTCTGATTAAGAAAAAGACAGTAACTATGGATAATTAACAACAGGACTCAAAGAAAACCTGATAGATTGCTTAAAATCTTTTCTGTTTCAGATCAGCTACGCCTCCTCTAGTCGCCTACTGAGCAACAAGAATCAGTACAAGTCCTTCATGAGAACCATTCCTACAGACGAGTACCAGGCCACAGCCATGGCAGACATCATTGAGTACTTCCAGTGGAACTGGGTCATTGCTGTTGCCTCAGATGACGACTATGGACGCCCAGGAATTGAAAAGTTTGAGAAGGAGATGGAAGAGCGAGACATCTGCATTCACCTTAATGAACTTATTTCTCAGTACTTTGAAGATCATGAAATTAAAGCTCTGGCTGACAGGATTGAGAACTCCACAGCTAAAGTAATTGTCGTCTTTGCCAGTGGCCCAGACATCGAGCCTCTGATCAAAGAGATGGTCAGGAGAAACATCACAGATCGCACCTGGTTAGCCAGTGAAGCGTGGGCGAGCTCCTCGCTTATCGCTAAACCAGAATATCTGGATGTTGTGGCAGGGACTATTGGCTTCGCCCTAAAGGCAGGACATATTCCCGGCTTTAGAGAGTTCTTACAACAAGTCCAACCGAAGAAAGACAGTCACAATGAATTTGTCAGAGAGTTCTGGGAAGAAACCTTCAACTGTTATCTGGAGGACAGTCCAAGACTTCAAGAAAGTGAAAATGGCAGCACGACTTTCAGGCCTCTGTGTACTCTTGAGGAAGATATCACAAGTGTTGAGACTCCATACCTTGACTACACACTCCTTCGTATCTCGTATAATGTTTATGTTGCAGTTTATTCCATTGCTCAGGCCCTGCAGGACATACTGACCTGCACACCTGGACATGGACTTTTTGCTAACAACTCCTGTGCAGATATAAAGAAAATGGAAGCATGGCAGGTAAAATATTCTGCATTTACAATAACCAACTAAAGCAATTAAAGAAAAGACAAATTTACTAATATGTGAATCATCCAAATATGTGGCTCTGTGTCGAAGGTATTGAAGCAGCTCAGACATTTGAACTACACCAACAGTATGGGGATGAAGATGCACTTTGGTGAGAATGCAGACCTGGCAGCAAACTACACCATTATAAACTGGCACAGGTCTGCTGAAGATGGCTCTGTGGTGTTTGAGGAGGTTGGATACTACCATATGCACGCCAAGAGAGGAGCCAAACTAGTCATTGACAAGACAAAGATCCTCTGGAATGGATACAGTTCAGAGGTCAGGCAAACTGTTTTTAGAGGATGTTTTTATTGTACTCTTGTGTTTCTTGTTATTTAGCTGATGTGTTATACCTGCTTCAAGGTTAAGATGATACTAGCCACTGGACTTTACTATAATTGGACTAAACTTGTACTAAACTGCATCGATGTTTTTTGGCCACTTGGGGGCAGCAGAAGTTGTAGTAAACAAAACAAAAAAGTTTCTCACACTTTTAGGCTTGTGATAGCAAACATGTTAGCAAAGGGTTGCTCATATGGAGGAGCATTATTGCTATTAACCCTAACCCTTAATGTAAGTCTGAGGCCCCATTCACACGCAGACGGGTTTCAGTGTAAACGGCAAAGTTTTTTATTGTTTCCGCCTTGCATCCACAAGGAGATGGAGATTTGGCAGCCGAAACCGATACTTTTTGAAACCGGGTCCCAGAGTGGGAAAGTCTAAAGACGCCACCCGTTGCATCTCCGAGTTGACGTCTCTGCAAATGCTGCTGTCGTAGCCTAGCCTCTGACCCTTAACTCACCTGCGCAACCCCGACAACAACAGTAAAAATGGTGGAACACAGCGTCGCGTTAGTGCTGCTGCAGCTACTGGGCTTGTTTTGACTTTTACAGCAAAATCTTCTGAAACCATGAGCAACAAGTGTGTGTTGTTGTGGGTGTTGGTTTTACCTCGTATGAACTTAATGCGCAAGCTCCGTGTCACACGAGTGTTGTGTGAATGCCCCGTGTCTTCTTCCTTCTTTTGGTGTGTTTCTGTGGAAGCGTTATAGCACCACATACAGGCCTGGCATATTGACTACAGCGTTTTCGGCTTTTTCGTGTGGACGCAGATATAACTATCCGTTTTCGGGGGAGACGTGTTTGTTTTGTGTGGACGGGGCCTTAGTTCTGCTTTGGTCTCCACACACTATATATAGTCAGGGGCTCATTAATAATAAACCAACAGGATATTTAAAGGCAGTGGAATAAATATAAGAGGCAAAAACAATTTAAACAGTGAAAAAGGTTGCTGCATAATTTTGTGCAAGGTCATCAAAATGAGCATTCATCCATTGGTCATATTGAAAATGTATCTTTACAGCTTTACATTGCTTTTGTAAATGAGGCTCTAATTGTTTATTTTGTTTAAAAAATTATATTGTAATTCCTGACCTTTTATGCAACATTGTTCTTTGTTATCTATTGTACAGGTGCCATTCTCCAATTGCAGTGAGGACTGTGAACCTGGTACGAGAAAGGGGATTATAGACAGTATGCCCACATGCTGCTTCGAGTGCACTGAGTGTTCAGATGGAGAGTACAGTAATCATAAAGGTATAGACAGATCAATCAGTTCCACTTTATTCTATTGTTAAAACCTTGTTAATGTTGTCGTTTTCACATAGATGATGTTCTTATTTATACAGATGCCAGTGTTTGCAGCAAGTGCCCAAATAACTCCTGGTCCAATGGGAACCACACGTTCTGTTTCCTGAAGGAAATTGAGTTTCTCTCCTGGACAGAACCATTTGGGATAGCTTTGGCTATATGTGCAGTGCTGGGTGTTGTCCTGACTGCCTTTGTGATGGGAGTCTTTGTCAGATTTCGAAACACCCCAATAGTGAAGGCCACAAACAGAGAACTGTCCTATGTCCTCCTGTTCTCACTCATCTGTTGCTTCTCCAGCTCCCTGATCTTTATTGGAGAGCCACAGGACTGGACATGTCGTCTACGTCAACCCGCTTTTGGGATCAGTTTTGTTCTCTGTATCTCCTGTATCCTGGTGAAAACTAACAGAGTGCTCTTGGTGTTCGAAGCCAAGATTCCTACAAGTCTCCATCGTAAATGGTGGGGATTAAACTTGCAGTTTCTGTTGGTGTTTCTCTGCACATTTGTCCAAGTCATGATATGTGTGGTCTGGCTTTACAATGCCCCTCCTTCAAGCTACAAGAATCATGACATTGATGAGATCATTTTTATCACATGCAATGAAGGTTCTGTGATGGCTCTTGGGTTTCTTATTGGTTATACATGCCTCTTGGCAGCTATATGTTTCTTCTTTGCATTTAAATCACGGAAACTCCCAGAAAACTTTACAGAGGCCAAGTTTATCACTTTTAGCATGCTGATATTCTTTATTGTTTGGATCTCCTTCATTCCTGCTTACTTTAGTACTTATGGCAAGTTTGTTTCAGCTGTGGAGGTAATTGCTATACTGGCGTCCAGCTTTGGGATGCTGGCCTGTATCTTCTTCAACAAGATCTACATCATCCTCTTCAAACCCTCCAGAAACACCACTGAGGAAGTCCGATGCAGCACAGCAGCCCACGCTTTCAAAGTGGCCGCTAAAGCGACACTAAAACACAACACAGCATCCAGAAAAAAGTCCAGCAGTGGGTCTTCTGCCTCCACCCCATCCTCATCTATCAGCGTCAAGACAAACGGCAATGATTGTGATCCAACTTCAGGGAAGCACAGGCCAAGGGTGAGCTTTGGCAGTGGAACAGTTACTCTGTCCTTGAGCTTCGAGGAGTCGAGGAGGAGTTCACTGATGTGACTGCATGTGTGTGACATAGATGTGTCAAATTAATAGTGTATTTTGGACTTTGTTCTTACATATATTTACATGTAGACTTTTTTTTGTTTCCGTTTTCTTCTTGTTCTGGCAAACCAATAACACGTTACTTATATAAATAACTATACTGTACCTGAATTCTTTGAATTTTCTCTTTTCAGCATGAACCTGATGTACACTAACTCTGCTAGTATAGTAACTATTTTGTACAATTAAAAACGTTAATTTCAGAG
>OOFC01031375.1:6421-32518 GCA_900323345.1 Pseudochromis fuscus | reverse complement strand
TTATTCTAAGCCTTTCCACTTAGATATGTACTAAGGCATCTGTCCCCAGATCGATGTTCTCACTCTTGTAATAATAAATTTTTTATTTTTTTTATTTTTTGTCAGGATATTCTGTAGTTTTTGATCTTCTCCACACAAAGTCTCATTGGTACATTATGTCTAATGCCTAATGAAGAGCTTGCAAATCACTATATACTTGAAGCATAATCACATTGTATCAACTATTATGAACATGCCTCAAATTCCAGAAATCTATCTGAACACTAGAAAAACTAAGAACACACCAGTGAAGGTCTATGGGGAATTTAGGCATTGATCTTTCAAAGACCGTTCTCAGCTTGCAGCTTGCTTATCACAAGTGTCTGACAACTACAAATAGTGTAGGCCTATCTCACATGGTGATGCTATTCTTGCAAAAGGCCTACACTACACAGTCATGACCTTACAGGAGGTATAGTGAGGAAGGGGGGCAGCTAGCTGGTTGTTAACTGTGAAGATCTGAGGAACTGTTTCTTGAGGTGACTATGAAAGCATGGTACATACTTTGCAAGCAGTATCATAAGGTCAGTACACATATAATAATAGGTACGAGTATATTTTGCTGATATGTCAATTATTGAATAGAGCCCAGAGTTGCTGCAGCTAAAACCTTCAAGGAATCATTTAAACTAGTGGAAAAATCATGCTGCATGATTGCATGGATTCTGGTCTCCATGGTAGGACATCACTGAGAAAGGGATAAATTAAATTTCAATTTAAGATATCTCAAGGGGTACAGTCAGGGAAGCTGTCCACCAGCTATTTCTCAGCAGAGTATGAGTTGAGTGTTTCAGCTGGACAATTACCTTGAGTATTGAAAAAAACAACAACTCATAAGTCATGAAAAATGAAAATCTGATTAGGTGTTTTTAATAAAGACAGACAGTTGTGATTTTTTTCTATGTTAATCAGCATGTTGTGTCAGTATTTGTGTTTTATGAATGCAGAAAAACAGGCAGTAGAGCGTTTACATGCTGTGTGAACATGAAAGCCTGTGCATGGACATTTATAGCTCAACAATGCCACCTAGGAATGTAATAAGTCAACTTGTCCTGAGTAAATGAGCAAATGAACCGTTTAAGACCACATATGTAGAATAAATACAAATCTAATTAATTATTTTCATACCGTTTGTTTTATTTGAAGATTTGCAGGAGATATTAGCAGTTTGGATGCGTTGTAAAAGGTAGTGTAAAAAAAAAAAAAAAAAGATATTTGCAGGGTGCAGAACCTGTGATACTGCTTAACAAGAGGATGACATGCTCAGATATTCAGGATGATAACTGACCTGAAGCAGACAGAGGAGCAGCTGGACAACCTCCTCCTCTGTTAACAGGAGGAAACAAACTTTGTCCTCAGAGGCACAAATACAGCCCAGCAGAGAGCTCAGCATGCTGTCTATGTCTGATCTCCAGGGTGGGATGAGTCAGACATTGGACAAAACGACCAAGAAGCATTGCATGCTGGGAACATCTGTCACGGTCCTTGTCCAAGCTTAAAAAAGAAAAGAGGAGGATGGCTCTAAAAAGGTCCTGCAACTATTCAAATGGAAACCTGGACATATTGATGCAAGTGGACATAGAAATTTAACACACTTTTTCCACCACTTAGTTTTCAAACACTTCAACCATTTGAATATTATGAAAGTAATGATCATCACACCTTCCTATTCTAGTTCTACAATTATTAAGAAAATAAAAGTGAAAGTGAGATGAAGAAAAACTTGAAGGGCTTCAGGGTATTTAATACTGCTGACATTTTTCTTCTTTAAAAATTGCCCAAACTTTATTCCAATGTAATTGAGTCAACATACTGATCACATCATGTACACATTGTTGAGGTCACAAAATATTATTTTTATTATTGTTATTACAGCTGTGCAGAAATGCAGTGTTTTGTTGCTTCAGTTTATTTATAATAAAAATTCAACAATACCTTTAATGTGAATTTTTGAGTTCGTATGCCCAAACTTTGGCCACTTTTAGTTTGAAAAGACAGGACAAGGACGTGTTCGTAAAAGCTGCCTTCACAATTACAGTGATACAGGGGAGACTGTAAAAGACCGTCAAGACAATTTAACCATTCATAGCTGTCCCTTGGCATCTGCAAAATAAGACGATTTTTTTAAATGAAAAGTGTTATTTTTTTCCAACCCAGAGTTCCCAGCTTTTAGTATGAAGCCCACGTGGCTGCAGTGTTTAATGTTAACTTGACACCCTGATGCTTGCTACTGCTTTATTTACCAGGAGTAACGGTGACGTTAGCTTGGTTTAAAGGTAAGCTGTGCCATCCAAACTAACAACATCATCTCCGTATCAGCAAACAGTGTTGTCGGTGTGGGGTTTTTACCTGAAATGAGGACACACTGCATTGTCTCCTCCCTGCTATAATGCTGATATTGAACTTTTACCAGCTCTCTCTCTCTCTCTCTCTCTGTCTCTCCCGTTACATCCGCATTCGTCAGCTAGCTAGCGGGTAGTGAGGAGATCATCTGGATCTGGACCCACAGCTAGCAGCCAGTGGACGGAACAGGCGTGGACTTTATGGTCATAGATAACAACAAGGGCAGTAAAAGGAGAGTAAAAGAGGACGAAACTGCCGGTGGATGTTGAAGATGTTGTGCTGCCTGGAGCCCTAACGGTAATAACAATAGATGCATGATGGAGTTACAGAGACAAGCTAGCCGACGTTAGCTTGTCCTCAACAATAATACACAGGAGATGTGGTGAAATTAAAGCTGGTTAAAGTTACATAAAGATACTTTAATGTTATTCTTTGTTACATTTTTCCTGCTAGCGACATCATCGAAGACTTTGAAGTGATGACCGTGAGTTAGCTCTGCTGAAGGTAGGTGGTCCACAATGTTATTTGAGCTAATGTTAATTATTACACTATCTGTTATTCATTAAATGGGCAGGACTTTTGACTTTTGATGTTAAGGCCCTTTTATTATTAAAAGGCCGTTTGTCATGGTCATGTTACGGTGGTTTACAAGTTTCTCTAATATTTACTATAGTGTAAAGATGAGCTTGTTTTAGTGGTAGATAGCTTACCTTGCCAGTCATTTCTGTAGTGACATGCATATTGTTTTCCCAGTTTCTCAAATGAGAGGGTTTTATGCTTGTGTACAATTTGAAGTAATTTGGTCCCTGGTTAGTCAGCTCCTCCACCCTGTGAGATACCATCAACCCAATGTCAAGGTTGAGTTTCATTGTGTTAAAATGAGGAGGAGGGTGAGGCTTATAACTGAATGGTGTACAGTTACTGGATGCAAGAAACATTCAGGAAACCTTTTCAAGAATGTGTAACAGGGTTAATGCTTCTGAGCACAAAAGCAGAGAAAAGAAAAATGAGGAAACACAAAGACACAAATCAGATTTTGAAGGGTGTAGTATTGCATGAGAAGATGGGTATTATATTTTAATGCAAATACACTATTTCTTGGCAGTAATGTACTTTTTCTAAATCTTTTTACAGTTGTTGGAGAGTGCAAGTTTTTGGCCTCACACCCTGAAAATGGATTTTGAGGACTCAGCAATGGACTTTCACCGCTAAGTTCTCCTAACCTCACGGTGATCATAGAGTAGACTTACTATAAAGTCCAGCAGTATGATTCATCGCCATGGGATGACTGATCAGTGAGTCTGTGGCCATCAGGGTTTTTGCTGAAATGTTCTGCACAGAAGAAATATCTTAAACTATAATTAACAGCCACTACATCCACCTTTAATCGTTTCACATCGGCAAAGTCGCACAGCCATGGGCTTTTGTTCACCTGTGTGCAAGATCTTGCGCAGGGGGAAGTATCTTGTACTGCTCGTTCTCTCACTCTCAGTGTTGGTATGGATAGCAACCTTTTCAGGCGAAACAGTGAAATCTGTTTTGGTGTCCCCTGCCACGACACAAACTCTGGTCAAAGATGACAGTCTGAGGGATAAACTAAACTCCTGGACAGCATCATCCGATCACTCAAGTACTCCACCACACAAAGCCGAATGCCCTCAGGAGTCGCCACTGCTGCGTAAGTGTACACCAAAGAGCAGGTTAAGGAGTTGATAGATGTACTATGTATATGAAAGAAAACATATCATCTATCTGTTTGTCTAGCTATTTAGTTATCTGTGTTTTCTGTTTGCTTAGAAATTAAGACTTGTTTGCACAGGGTTTATGGTTCCTTCTGTAAGTTCCCCACTTTGAACTGTGTGTAAATAAACCATAGATAAGATTACTGGTTTGCATATGGCCATAAACAGCACTTAAACATTATAAAATGATAAGAAGTGTGAACCTGCTCTTAAATCTGTTTTAATTTGTTATTCGACATTGGCTTTTGTTTTAGTGTCAAGGATTCTGTTTTGTAAGTACGTGATTTAATCTTGAAATACTTGGGGATTAGACTGAAAGATGCTACGTTTTCTGTTAAACTTGTACTATTACTGTATTTAACTAAGACTCGTTTAAATATGATCCTTTGCTCAGGACTTATCCTGTTTTCTCTGCTTATGTGCTACAGACACAGTAGAAAAATACTATTAGACCTTTGTAAATGCCGTTTCCACAGAGGGAGCAGTGAAGCTGTCCTTTGAGGCCTCTCTGAAACTGAAGGATGTGGAGAATGATAACAAAGCAGTGACTGAAGGCACGTATGAGCCCTCAGACTGTACAGCGAGGCAGAGCGTGGCAATCCTCATCCCACATCGCAACCGAGAGAGACACCTCCTCTACCTCCTGCATCATCTGCATCCCTTTCTGCAGAGGCAGCAACTACACTACGCAATTTATGTCATTCAGCAGGTAATTCTCTACACCAGTGTTACTCAACTCCAGTCCTCGGGACCCACTATCCTGCATGTTTTAGATGTTTCCCTCTTCCAACACACCTGATTCAAATGATCAGCTCATTATCAAGCTCTGCAGAAGCCTGATAACGATCCAGGTCATTTGAATCAGGTGTGTTGGAAGAGGGAAACATCTAAAACATGCAGGATAGTGGGTCCCGAGGACTGGAGTTGAGAAACACTGCTCTACACCATGCACAGTTTTACATCATTATAGTAATATATATGCAGTAATGTGCTTTTTTTTTTTTAGCAACCTTCTGATGCAGCTTAAGCATAAAAAATGTGGTCATGATTATATCAGTCACAAAGGGAACAATAATGTGTGTAACTTATTTACATTACTTTAAAATTGACAAAACGTGATTTAGGTAAAAGGTAAAGTCAAACACTGGGCTGGAGGAGTGTTTTTATATCTGTGCATCCCTACCAGAGACAAAAAACTTGTATCGCTTGAAGATGATAAATGAAAGCATCAAGTCATGTTAAGTGATACACAAAAAAATACTGAAAACATTAAAGAGACAAACAGTATTTATATGTCACAGGGAAATCTGAGACCATATACAAGTATTGGAATTCAAAAATGAAATTATTATTATTATTACCATTATCTATGAGCCAAATAACAGACAGACAGATGGGTATTTGAATAAAATAAACCTTGTGTCAGCTCAGTTTTGAAATATTCCCTCCCTCGTGAGTAGTCGCTGTACAAACACGTGTACGGTGACATCTTTACCCACATTTGTTTCTCTTGTGTGGAATATTTAGTTATGTTTCACTTCCTCTTTGGTCATCTGGTTTCTCACAAGTGGTTGTATGTTGAAATTAATCAGCATCATAAATGTTCAAATCCACTTACCAACCATTCTTCTTTCCTAAAATAACCTGGATATGATGAAGACACTTCAGTTTATTGTATTGTTTGGACCACACCACAAGTATGAAATTCTTACAGAATTCTTCTGTGGTTGATCTGTACCAGAAATATCTTTATTTGTAATAGATTTCAAGCAGATTGTTAAGTTTGTGTTTCCTTTTTTTAAAGGCAGGAGATGCAACGTTTAACCGTGCCAAGCTGCTAAATGTTGGATATCTGGAGGCACTGAAGGACTACAGCTGGGAGTGCTTCATCTTCCATGATGTGGACCTGGTTCCTGAAAATGATCACAATTTATATGTCTGTGACAAGCAGCCCAAACACTTGGTTGTTGGCCGGAACGCAACAGGATACAAGTAGGTGCACAATAAAGAGTTAATCCCTGTTAAGTTAGGTTAGGCTGTACTGCACCCTGGAAAGTAAGCAATGCTGTAATAACAGATAACAACTGTAATTTTTCTTCCTCATCATCTGCCCGCAGGCTGCGTTACAAAGGTTACTTTGGAGGAGTCACTGCCATGACCAGAGACCAGTTTTCCCAAGTGAATGGATTCTCAAACGTTTACTGGGGTTGGGGTGGTGAAGATGATGATCTTCGCATCAGGTCAGACAGGAACAAACAAAAACAGTATCGAGGATTATCAGTGTTTGTTTCTCACCAGTCTAAACCAGCATATGTTTTCATTCACTGACATGATGCAGGGTGGAGCTGCAGAAAATGAAGATCTTGCGGCCGCCTGCTGATGTGGCCCGCTACACCATGGTGTTTCACAAACGGGACAGTGGCAATGAAATAAACAAAGACAGGTCAGTGGATGTGGAGTTGATGTTGTGCTTGTTTTTATGTCAGTTAGATATACGCATCTCGATTTCTTGTGTGAATTCAGTCACTGTAGTGAACTTTTTTTGCTTTCCAGGATGAGGTTGTTGGGACGAACACCGCAGGTATGGAGAAAGGATGGACTCAAGACCTGCTCATACAAGACTTTGTCGGTAGAGAGGCTGCCTCTTTATGTGAATGTTACTGTAGACATTGGTAAACCATAGTGTTGAGATTTGAAACAGGAAGCTCTGCTGTGACCAAAAACCTTTTCTTTTTTTGCACTATTTCAGCCAGAGAAAAATCCCCGGGCAGAAATAGGGCAGAAAAACTACTAATGTGTGTAAGCTGACATATCAGGCACACAAAATGCACATTGTTTTAAATAGTTTATACATCACATCTAAATTCAGCTGACACATTTTTACATATCATGCTGCCTTCATTTGTTGTTATTGTTAGCAGCCCAGTTTGTTTGACAGTAAGTTTACCTTCAACTGCCATTCCTGGTGTTTTGATTAATTTACCCGTATGCCTTATTATTTGCCTGCACAAACAGTGTGTATTTTGTGTGCGTTATTACGTGAATGCATTGATGCCCTAAAGTTCATTTAAGTTAATTAGACCTCGTGTGAGGCCGGTCCTGGAGGTACAGACTGTGACTAACTGAGAGATTTCTTTGTTGCTCATGTTAGCGCTCAGCAATTTTCACATTTAATATTTCCACTGATTACATTGCACATGTTTTCCAGCACAGCTCCCACAAACTTTAACCTGAGCAAAGGTCTAATCAGTCGTAGAACTAAGAACATGTATTGAAAATTAAGTTAATATTTAAGTTTGATTCCAGGCGTCTTGAACTGCCTAAGATCATAAAATTGTTGATTTGTAGGTTAAAAATCAAAGGCAAAAATAAAAAGCAAAAATCACAGGTCATGTTAAACGGATGTAAAGTAAACACTGGATCAGTTACTGAGAGTAATGTGCATTAAAGCTGCATTAATTGATTTTTTTTAATAGTAGTATAAGACAAAATAAACTAAAATGACTAAATTAAAACAAGATATGTGATAAACACAAGAATTCACCTTCTAAAATATGAAACAAACTTATCACAGTAGCTGTTTTTATGTTCAGTTCACTTACATCTGTGGGATCTGACTGCAGGTTATAGGGCGATGACAGACATAGAGGAGACGTTATAATAAAAAGATGTGTGAGCATATAAATGAAATCCAAGTAATCTTAGTAATGCTAGACATCAAAGGTCTTCCACATCTGACTGCTCTCTATCATAAAGTGATGGATCAAAAAGATGTAAACAAGGATGATGCAGTTTTACATCAGCACACGATCGATGAACTTTGTGTGCACACAAGGAACTCAAGCAATAATAATAAACAGAGGGGTGATCATATTAATTAATTAATTTTGAAGATATTGTTTATCCTTATTAATCAGCTAAAGGCCTTTTTTCAGAGGAGACTTTTTTTTTTTTTTAATGTGTCATTAGTAACACTACGGATGGTGCAGTTCCTTTAATTTGACCTGCCTCATTATTTACTCGGTGATGACACGTGTGTTGACTGACATGTCAAAATGTCTGCTGTGAAAAGATCTTTTAGAAAGTTAGGATATGTTGTTATTTCAGTTTTTAGGACTGTAAATTTCTGGCCACGATAAAATCAACTTAAACGGTTACTATTTTTTAGCATTACCTGCAAAGAAGTGTGGGTTGCCTTCATTTACAGAACCTAAGAACCTTGACCATTCTTGGATGTGATTGTCCTGAAATGTAGCTTTCTGAGCCATAATGATGAGATATGATTTGTGATACTGCATGATTTCATACAGCCTTACATGCTTGATTTTTAAGTGGGGATTATTTATTACTTTCATATTTTTTAAAATGATACTTATATTCTTTTAAGACCAATCAATGTTATTTTTTTCCTACTATTATTGTTTAAGTGTATATAACTCTGCGTTTGTGAGCTTTGATCATTGCATGCTGCTTTAGAAGTGTGCGTTTGATACACATATCAGCTTGTTAAATGTATGATTGAATTTCACTTGTAGGGTGAAGCATAGCTGTTACAAATTCAGCACCTTTTTATATAACTGACCAACTGTTTCTGAGCAATATCACTGACTATACTGACAAATGTTGTTACAGTTTACTTCTCCACTCTCATCTTTATATATCCATAACTGACAAGAGTTTTGAAATAGCTACAGGCTGCTCTAAACTACAAAATGTGTGTGAGTGGAGTTTTACATTGTTGATGATCTGAACTACTTTATAAATCTGCAGTATGCTGCGGCCATGATGTCCGTTCATTTTGTGGTTACATCTCCTGACTGAATGTTTGTTTTTTACTATAGGTTTAAAACTTTTATATGTAAAACAATTCTAAGTGCAAGTTAAATAATTTAAACTACACCTTTTCCCAAGATTATTTAAAAAATGATCACAGCTAAGGAAATCATGTGGTAATATTGTAGCATTGAGAATTTCACTGACATTGTCTTCATTTCAATATGTGCTTTGAAAGTCCAAGTAATGCCACTTGGTGGATTTGTTCTAGCTGTTTGTTGATTTGAGATCATTTGTCATGATTTATGTTGTTGGGAGAAAACCGATCATGGTGGAAAGGGAAATTATGCATTTCACTTCTAATGGGATTATTTTCTCTTTAGAACACATGTATAATAAATAGTATTTTTTCTTATGAACTGTCATAATGTTTTTGTTTCAGTTTTGTTTCATCTTGTAAGTCCTGCACCTGAATGTAGAAATTTTTTAGTTTTATTTGCGGAAGCAACAAATTCTGTAACTGGGACAATTAAGTGCATTAACTCCATGGACAAAGTCTCAATCTGCATAACATTACATAAATAATCTGCTGCATTACAGCAATTTGTTATGAGAGTAGTGCTACTGTATAAAGAAAGCATGTTTTGCACATGGCGACAGGCTGCAGTGTATAAGTCTCAACCAGCAGGGGGCATTGTACGCACACCTTCCACTTTAGAAAAACACCTTGAGGAAAGTTTCCTTGTTTAAGAGAGAGCCAGACGTCTTGTACAATATGCATAACAATAAACAAGCCGATTAAGTCTTGTTGGACTGTGGGAAAATATAACATATTTACCATAATACCATACCATAATTGGTCAATAAAAGGCAGTCACATAAAAGCAGTTCCTCCACGATGTGTTGTTGGCACAGACACACTGAAAATTTAGCCTGTGGCATCCCAGATGTGAACAGGTCTGTACTGGACCCCAAATATCCTCCTGGAGGCAACTTTAATTTTCAACATGTTGTTTTTTATCAGTTTTATTCACATTCTGTGCGACAATACAAAATTTATTGCATTATGAGGCCAGGACATCTGTTATAGTGGATTCTTTCATAAATTGTTTGATGAGATGTTTTTATGTGAATAAAATTAAAGGCCATGACACTGTCTTATATTGAATGATATTGTATTTTAGTGGATCTGAGTTCCACATATTCATATATTCTATTATTGATTAGGCACCATCTATCTTGCTGAGTAACATGAACCATATTACAACATAAACATATGATCCTCACCTCCGATCAACATGAGGAATATTCTTTTCTCCCCTTATTGCATCATTTCACCCTTTCACATTTAGCTGAAGCCAAAACATATTACAGATCTATTAAGACTGCACATTGCATCACTCTGAGGACACAATACAAAAAAAAAAAAACTAAAACTAAGGACAAGAATAAACCCTTATTATTCCCACACACAATGACATGTCTTCTTAGCATGGACACTTTTTTTTTTATTAAGCACTGCAAGGAAAGAGCGGGATGTCTGAGGCTTTGTATGAACAGAATGATGTCATCTCCTCTTCCTATGGTGCAGAAAGAAAGCTTTGTCTTGTTGAGGCCAGGCCTGGTCATCTAGCTTACATGTGACATTCACGAAACACTTTGAGCACAAAAATATCAACTCTGAACTCGGCGAGTCTGAACACTACGATACACTCTACAAACCACACCATTCAGATATGTTAAAGAAGGACGGTGGTGTGTACAATACGTAGGACTGTTTTCTCCTGGATTGTAAATAGTGTAACCTTTGTACAAGTATTAGGATTCACAAGTGAAATTATTAAATCTGTGTGAATGAAGAGACAAAGGATCACAGGATTGCTTGTATGTACATTGAGTCTCTTGTCGTAAAGAATCCACATTATATTTTTATCACCCAGCAGTGCAGTTTACCCTCAGCCTTACTGATAGTTTCAGCTTCTGTCAGCTCATTGTTTGGGTTTTCCGGCCTGTTACTTTGCTTTGGTTCACTCACACTGCTCCTGTTAGCGTCCAGGCTGCAGCTGGTGCAATCAATCTCTGATAAACTCCACAGTACACTACCTGACAACCATTAAAACAGGAGACAGATAAAGTTAGTGATTAGGTGGTAAACACAGCAGAGATTTTAGCAGATGTAGGGATAGGTATTTTCTCAACAACTCCAGATTCATGCTAATGTTGCTCCATCTCTGCTGGAAGAGTAAAGAAAAGGCAACAGTTTTCTAGCAGGTCTTTTAGCTGTAAAGGTGATAATACAGAGAAAAATAACAATGATTTTTCTGTGCCCAGTAAAATTCAGTACATTGTTATTTTTATAGTTCAGTATCATAGTCCGTATGCAGAAATAGACGAAGCAACTGTGATGTCACCCGTTGGTTTGTGGACTCGAATTTTGAAGCCATGAGATCGGTAAATGAAAATGTTGGTTGTTTGGAGCCTGAAATGACCATATTTGGATATGAAGGGAGGAGTGAGGAGGCGGGCCTAACCCAAGGCCACTGCCCAATGTGTATGAGACTCCACTTCAGCACCAGTGTCACTGGAGAACAGACCTGTCAATCAAGCTAAATCCTCCTCTGTTTGAAGACAAAGATCTACTTTATAATGATTCTTTTTTTCCAGGTTTGACCAGATCACCGATGAGTAGAATTAACTTCAACTAATAACGTCAGAATCAGTTGTGGGAAAATCTATTGACTGAATATTTCATAATTGAAAATGAGTTTTTAGAAGTCAGCATCTCGTGGTTCTTCAGGAGTATTGCACTTCAGCATTGCTCTCATTTTAGAGCTCTGCTTGCTTCATCCATCAATATATACTACCAGTACCTGATAGTAGTTTCTGTATTTCCTCAATTTTAATATTAAAAGTTGCTGTTTAATCTAAATCAATTTTTCACGAGACATAGAAAGCTAGTGTAGATTTGCTCTTTGATGCCTGCAAACAGAAACATTTCTGACTTCATTTCTTATCTTAAATGTTAATATGAATTCCTTCAGTTCAGTAAATCACTGTTGGTATGACAGCAGCCCAATTTGCGAATACATAAACTTTCAAACTTCAGTTTATGAAATTTGGAGTTTTGGATGTCAGACTGTTAAAAGGCTACAAGTGTGAGGAATATATCATCACTGCTTATGGAGCTGTACATGATCAATCTCAGACAGACCACTTCAGTTTGGGTGTGTGACTGAATTACACTTTTGTAAGACATATGAAAGGATGATTCACATTGTTTTTATAGATTTAACACATTCATTAATTAAGTGTTTGGAGCCAAAAGAAAAATATGAAATACTTCGCAGTTAGTAACAAGAACCATGTGTTGTCCATCTCGTCACGCCAACCCCCCTCATCTCCCCCATTTCCCATCTGTGCCCTTCAGGCCCTCACGTCAGTCGCCTCCCACTTCCCTCTTCCTTCAGAACCCGTCTGTTTTTGTTTTCCAGCCTGGGCTCTTTGCACAGGAAACTGTATACATTGGGAGCATTCAGGAAGGCAGAGAGCAGCTTTCCCGTCAGCTCCAAGTTTGGGCACATGGAAAAAAAAAATGAATAAAAGGGGTCAGTAATTCCTAAACTAGGAGAGACACAGAAGTCAGCTGTTCTCCTCCTCTTCTCATAACTTCACTTCCCTCCCCTTCACAGCTTCAACATTTTTAAAAAAAGTCCCTGCCACACCGCTGCCACGAGTGCATCTTTAAACACAAATCTGAAAACAAAGTCAGATTAAAAATAAGACTCAGTGTTGATGAGGGGATCTGCCTCTCGGGATGCATGTATGTCACAACTACAGAGAAGCCAGTGAGAAGGGGAGACTGTGTGGAATGAAGGAAAAGAGGAGGAGATAAAAAGCAGCAGAGGGAGAGAGAGAGAGACTGGCTGGGGGTAAAAAAACAACAGGAAACCTACTGATTCTAATGCTGTTTCTGCAAATCCTTCAGAGATAAAGCCGTGGACCACCACGTCCTCGGAAACCAGCAGTCACCAAATGTCTTTTCTTTGTCATCTCTGGGAGTAACAGCAATCTAAAGCACTTTAAGTTTAAAAAGTGACGTCACTTCTGCTCTCAGCCTCCAACCGTGTGGTTAGTCAGAATGTGAGCGGATGCAGACTTTTGGGAGCTGTTTGCTGGGATTTCTATGCGGCTGCTTTTTGACCTCAAAACTCAACCTTTCTCGAGGTCATATGGATCAGTCGCTGAGACTTCAAGGAACTTTTTGTTTTAATCGTCTGGACTACTAACTGGAGCCACATGAAGAATAAAGGGACTAAGCTGAAGTCCAAAAAGAAAGGAAGTGAGAATGCGTTCGGCTGTGACCTGATAGAACATCTCCAGAGCTCAGGACAAGATGGTAAACTTTTTATTTTTTTTAATCCTTTGAAATCAAATACTTCTTTACAAGAGGCTATTATAAGAATACACACAATTTCCTTCGTTGATTACTTGACTCAAAACACACAGGTTAACAACTGTGATTAAGACTGAGCTTTATTAGTCATTTCCTAAATATTTATGGCTATTATAATTGTCTACTCACATATTATGTGGTAAAAGTGGTACAGAAAATACCACAATGTAGCACATACAGTTGTTGTTCAAAGGTTACATATATGCATTATCAGTATACATGTGTTTTACATTTAGTAAGGCCATTCATTCACCCATTGGCTGTATTAAATAGTCATTTGTGACTCTGGGTGTGGCTCTTACATTTTTTGTGTCAATTTCCTATGGTGAGTATAGCTCCTATGACTAGTTGTATGTCTGACAAAAGCCTGGGGGGTGGTGCTGCTGTTGCGTATACATGAGGGGAAATAATGACCCAAAGACGATAAAGAACGAAAACACAAAATACTCAAGTGGTCAGGTTTGTGTGAGACATTTTTATTCTTTTATATATATATTTTTTTTTTGCTGATGCCTTGTTTCTTTTTTTAGCATCTGTTATCTATGAGTTTAAGGAGTGGTATGAAAAAATAAACAAATAACTAAAAGAGAGAACAGAAATGTCCCACGTGCAGATGCGTATGAGTAGCAGGGTTGAGGATAACTTCAAGGAAGACCTGTTAGGGTGGACACACGGCAAGGCGGAGCATTCAGCGCAGGAAGAGAGGGAGGAGGTTCGACTCGTACTCGTCTGTCACGGAAGCAGCAGACATGTTGTGCTTTTAAACTGTTAGTGCATTTTAATGACAACAACTGAACAGCTCTGGAAGCTACTGGCAAACTAGCATCAACCCAAAGTAGATGTTAAGTTTATATGAGCATCACAAACCTATTTGTTTAATTTCTATGCATCTGTAAGTGATGTATGTAATACTCCCTGCAAATCTTCACTGTGGTGTGTCAAGTGCTGAAATCAATTTGCTTTACGCATCACAACTCCTTAAGTAAATCCAACACAGTGATAAGTTGCACACTTAAAATATCACAACCATTGAAGAGAGAAAATACTTGTGACTGCCACTTTTTTAGCAATAAACATAAAAATCAATAATAAACTTGCATGTGCATGAAGAGGACATGAAACACACACCTCCTCTCCTCCTCTCTGAGTTTTGATTTTTTTTTGGACATTGTATAATGTTGCAACTGCGATAATTTCAGACAGTCGACTCACACAGGAGCAGTACTGGAAAACAGAAATATAATCTTATTTCTCAACCAGCTCAAAACCTATAAAGGTGCTTAAGGCAACATACAACAACTTTGCTGTAAAATATGTTAAAAGGAAGAGAGAGGGACTGCAGCCAAACACTTTCAGCATTTCATGGGACATTTAACATTATTGTAGAGACAAACAACTTGCATCTGTTGACTCAGTATTGAGACTAAAGTACTCACCATGTACAAACATATGATTTCCTGTGCTGTCATGGTGTCTTAAAAAAGTTCAAAGTGTCAAAGTCCGAAGTTAAACAGTGTTTTGTTCCCAGTCTAAAAGAAGCAGAAATCTTCCCTCAAACAGAAATGGAGAGGCACTAAATGGCAATTCCAGGGTTGTTCATTCTCCAGAATCTGACCACAGGCATGCCATTTAAAATGCAATTAAGTCAAAAGGATGAGAATGTAAATGGCAGATTGTTGGTGTCTGTGGTCACGACTGAGAAATTAACAATTGTCAGAAATATTCAGACATTCGTTTCGGGGAGGATGGATTATACATTTTGCTTACAAGACGATCAGTTTTGTTCCTAATATCTAGAGATGGGAATCAAATAGAAAAGTCTGGAAAAGATCAAGTGACTAAGAAAAGAAATAAAGCTCCTGGACATCCCTGAGATACAAGCAGGCATATGGAAGTAAAACGTTAAAAAAAAAGTCTTTATAACAACTTATTTCTTTGAATAATCAGAACGTCAAATTAACTAATGACATTAATAAAGCTGCATTGACACATAATTAATATATCAACACCTGATATTATTCACTACTGAGAGGCTAAACATCAATTTTTGATCCATGTGAAACACTGAAAATGTGAGATGCAATTTAATGATGGAGTTTAATATTGTTCTTTAACGTATAAATGAAGAACAAAGGCCTGATGACCCTGTGTTTGTGTACAGAAATAAAACAGTGCAATCACAAACATAACAAAACCAGCTTCTTTGTCACCAGCTACTAGTATTTCTGCATCTATGTGGCAGCAGAACATTGTTCACAGTGAGAATAAGCTTTTCCAAGTAGACCTATTCACAGTCAATTGTTATTTTCAATACTAGTTAAAGGGAGGCTGTGGTCAGAGTGAGTCAGAGCATGTGATTTATAAGAGACAGTGGAAAGCCAGAGTTAAATCTGTTAAGGTTTTTAGAAGCGGAGCCAAACAAAAGGTGATGTACTGTAGTTTAAAAAGCTGTGTGGGTCAGTGGTAACATTTCAAAAGCCGTTTTCTATTAGAGGAAATGTCGTAAGTAATACCAGCTACAAGGACTGGGTGTGTCAACTTTCCTCTGAAACAAACAAACCATTTTTAACTTCCCGTCAAAGTCCACCTACAATCACCGGCCCTAAGGAGCAGAAAACAGCTATAGTGGAACAAACCACATACCATGAAGTCAACCTTATGTGCATTGTTGCTATTGAAAAGTTACATTTACATCTGTTTCCTTTCCCTGTTTTTAAGATTAATGTGATCAGATGTGCACATGTCAAGTTTAGTTTCTCTATGATTAACACTGTTCCTCAACTGAAGTTCCTCAGGTTCTAAAGAAATGTGCAGAGTTTATTGAGAAGCATGGGATTGTGGACGGGATTTACAGACTGTCGGGGGTCACCTCAAACATCCAGCGTCTCAGGTATGTGTTTGTTTGTTTGTTTTGTGTTTTTCTGCTTAAAAAAATCCCTCAAAATATTAAACATGGGCTGAAAAATCTGCAACTTCTGTGAATGAACCATATGTGTGACATATTCTTCATAACTACTGGTGTATTCATTGTTTGGAGCAAATCATGCACATAAGAATAAGTGAGTGTATATTGTTTATTCATATTTTTATATTGATTGTTTAGCACCTTTGTTGCCTCCACAACAACATTAGTCGACTGTCTAACAGGCCACATGCTGCCACAGCGGTTCGCAGGGGTGTCAAACAATCCAAGCATTCAAGCTAACTCTGTGTGTGTGTGTGTGTGTGTGTGTGTGTGTAGGCAGGAATTCTGCTCTGAGGCGTGCCCTGACCTTACAAAGGAAGTGTACCTCCAGGACATCCACTGTGTGGGTTCCTTATGTAAGCTGTACTTCAGGGAGCTACCCAATCCTCTGCTCACATATGAGCTATACAGCAAGTTCACCGTGAGTACATTCAAATCACATCAGCAGTTTTGATAAAGTGGGGTGTGCTGGGGAGGGGTGGTGGCATTCCTGCGTGGCTGTGAAGTGGTCTGACAGCAGATTTGTTCTAAATTCATACTTTACAAATAGTAATTAGTGACAGACAATATGGCAACCTCAACGCCAGACATTAGCAAGCAGTGTTTACTTCACACAGTCCCTCTGTGTATCTCTCTCAGCAAATGAAGCTTATTCATATCAGTTTTCATGAGTGTGACCTCAGCTCCTTGGCTCAGGATTTTCCATCTCTTCTCTTCAGAATTAGCAGATCTCAACTGACTGTCAGCAAAGAACATAATGCATTCATTACACAAAAGCATTCATTTGACCACAGTGGGTTTTACAGTGTGCTTGCATCAAATGTGCCAAACTATGATTTATATTATTCATGTAATAATCTGTTGCCAGGTTGTTCTGGCAAATGACAGTTTAATGTGATGCAATGTATAACAGAAGATTTTAAGATGATGTTGCAATGAAGAAAAAGGGGAAAAAACAAAGTATGATCAGATCCTAAAATAAAAGTATCTGTGTGACAAGATCTCTACATTTATTAAAGCTTCATGGTTGTATTCTCTGGATGAGATACAAACATGGACGAGACGGGAGCTGAGGTGAAGGGAACAGAAATTCCAAGCTGTAAGACGTGCTTGCTGTGTAGCTGTCTGTGTAGCTTTCTGTGTACCTTGACGGACTATTTGCATACCTTGGCATTCGTACTTCTCGTGCTGCACGTTCCTGAAACATTGGAAAAACCAACCCCTCACGTGCTGTGCTGACAAAACACAAGAGTTGCTCTGTTGCAGAGCTTTTTTGTTGTCTTTAAAAGAATGAAGTCTGTGTTCAGTTTTTCAGTGTGTGCTTCATGACCCACATTTTTATCTTTGAATCTATTTGATCTCACAGTTTGTTTTTGATTGTAGCCTCTGTTGATGTTATTTTGAACTCATTTTTTTTGTACTTTGACTGTGACATAAGCGTGCACAGGTTTACCTACAACCTCACACATGACTAACAAATACAGCTGATGTGCTCAGCTGTTTGGATCTCAATCACATTAGTTTGACTCCAGCTTGTCTGCTTACATTTGTCTATAGCTGGGAGGAGTGGGGTGGGAGGCTGGGTAGAAATCTGCAGGACCATGCAGTGTAATACATTGATCTTATTCACTGTTAACCTGGGGGGGGAGCACATGTTGAATGTTATTTTGTTTTAAGACACTGTCTGAAATAGAGACCACAAGCTCAGAAATTCCTTTCATATTTGGTGTTAAGCAGCAATTTGAAATCAAGTCCAATTCAGAATTTAAACAGTTTTCTAAACCATAAAGTTAAAGGAAATGATTAAAATAACGCTGACTAATGTTTGAAAGATACTCTAGACCTGAACTCTTCTGTTTTACATGCAGGAAGTGGTCTCAGTCCACGGAGATCACGAGAGACTGTTACACATTCAAAGGGTCATCAAAGAGCTGCCAACCCCTCACTTCAGGTAAACCTCTGACGTTGTCAATTCAGCAGTGAAGACTGAATAACTGTTCGCTTGGTTTGACTAATACTGCTGTGATTTTTTTTTGTCCTCAGGACCCTGGAGTATCTCACTAAGCACTTAGCCCATCTGGCCACCTTAAGCACCCAGACAAACATGCATACACGTAACCTGGCCCTGGTGTGGGCTCCAAACCTGTTAAGGTGTGTTCAGCTTCACACAAGTGCCTCAAATCTCTTCACACAACAACTACTATTACTACTTTTACTCTTATGACTACTGTTTTTTTTTTCTTAAATATGGACAGAGATATTTTACAGTTTATAGCATTTTCAGTTCCTTTTTTTTCTTCAATTCGAGTGGATTGTCTTATTTTTTCCTCCTCTCCTGCACCTGTTATTGAAAAACTTTAACAACAAACTACATCATGTGGAATCATTACATTGTGCAAATTGTAATAAACTAATTTAATATCATCTTTCAGTGCTGTGCTATTTATACATATTGTTTTCATATTGGCTTATTTCTTACTGAAGCATTTTTATTTGTATAATTCTTGTTTCCTACTTAATTCTTATCTTGTCTTTTTTCTGCATAGTGAACTGATACAATTTCCCCTCAATAAAGGATCAATAAAGTCCTCTGATTTCAATATTTCATTTTTGTTTTGTAAGATCTAAAGACATCGAAGCTTCATCTGGTAATGGAGACATGGCTTTCCAGGAGGTGCGGATACAACAGTCAGTGGTTGAGTTTATTTTAAACCACACAGAGCAGATCTTCAACAGTGATTTTGCACAAATGAAACCCAAAGAAGGTATGACATTCAAAAAGTAAATCCATTTATTATTGGGGGAATAGCAGAGCTGAAAGATTTGCTCATTTACTGATATAATTATTGTGCTCCTCCAGGACCGAGTTTGATGTGTGGGGAGAAGTACGCCACACTGCCGATCAGTGGACAGTGTGGACCGATGAAACTGATGAGCCTGGAGGAAGCTCAGGCCCGCTCCTTAGGTCCAAACCACCCGGTGCATAAAGAACGTCAGCGAGAGAACAGTCTGCCGAACACCAGCACTGCCACGCTCTATCACACCGTCATAGACATTTCAGAAAACAAGTGAGATTTGGTTTCAGTCTTTTGTGTCCAGGCGCTGGTGTTTGAGATTTAGGTTCACCAACAACAAGCTATCGGATATAACATAACACTCTCTCTGTGTCTGCTAGGAGAAAGTTTTCTGGGAAATCAAAGAAGTGGAAATCCATCTTCAACATTGGAAGATCTGTGGACTCAAAGGGAAAACTGAGCCGCAACGGTAGTGTGTTCATAAGAGCACAGGGGATAACAGGTACGTTAATAATCAGTCACACACATTTAGAGGAAATGTCACTAAGTATTTATGTTGTTCCTTCAGTGTGAGATAGTCCAGTGGGAAGTATAAAGAGAGGCATAGTGTGAGGACAGTGGAAGGACAGACAGGACGAGTACCACAGCATCAATGTGACTTTTCTTGGGCTACAAATTCTGGGGATAAATAAAGACGCTGTATGTTTTATCTTGGAGACCTCGTTGGACATTAGCCCAACCTGTCAGTTACTTCTTTTGGCCCATGTATAAAAATATAAAACAACACAGGAGAGCCACTCTTAGCTTAAGAGGTCGATGCCCAAACAAACCCAGAGGAACCCCTCTTTAATAATTTCCATAAAGATGAAGGATTATTGAGCTGTAACTCAACTCACATCTCAGATAAGAGACAGTGGGGTCCTGTCCATGTTTTGTTAAAGTTAACGTCACTGTTAATTGTCTCCACAGAGAAGGCAGCTCTTCGTCCCTCCAGGAGTATGGAGTCCCTGTGCTCTCTACCAACAGGTGGGGATAAAACCTTAATATCATACTTTACATGTAATTCAAACAAAAGCTATTTGTAGGCTGTAATTTCCATAATGTAACTGTAGCTGTGTAGTCATAGTAATGAGCATGTTACTGGATGTAAAAACACTTGACTTTTTCAAAAAATGATCACTTGTGTCATTTTTATTGCACAGATGATGACAGAACAGGAAGCAATAGTCCAGCTGGTGGACTCGGCAGCATTTTCATTCCGGATGTAAAATCCAGAACGCTGGGATCTGACTCGCTCTATGACCTCACTGAACACGACCAAAGCTGGGAGTTTAAAGGGAAGAAAGCTGGCGGGGCGACAGGTGGCTGGAGCCCGAGCATGAACCAAAAGGGGTCACCGGGTGCTTCTGCGCCACCTCAGAAAACTCTGCCAGAGCAGCTTAAGGTGTTCAAAGGTGATGACCTCAGTGGCTACAAGCCCACCTCTCCGAAAAACAGGAGGATGCTGTACTCAGGCTCCTCCCAAAACAGCTCCTCCAGGCCCTCCTTTCCAGGAAGCTTCTTCCCGCTGGAGTCCTCGCCAAGGCATCAGCGCAGAGCCGTCAACATATCTGAGCCGTTTGCTGTATCTGTACCGTTGCGCGTGTCAGCCGTTATCAGCTCTAACAGCACGCCGTGCAGGGGGCACACCAAGGACAAAGCAGCTGCTCTGAAACCCTGCAAAGAGACCTCAGAGCAGAACAGCAACAGTGGAAAGAGCAACACTTTCCCCCAACTGGAAGTGAAGAAGCAGGAAGGAACAGAGAAGAAAAACACAGAGGAGCTGGCCTCTAAAGTATCACCACAGGGTGAGGCCATCTTCCTTTATCACATTTGGAAATTCCTAGTTACAGTGCATATTGAATTTTAAAATATGTGATGAAAAAATTTACTTTTTTTACACAGATACAGGCAAAGAGGTGATGCAGGAAGGTCAAGGAGGGGAGGATATTTGTGAACTGGAACCGCCGACCCTTACAAACATAAAAGAAGGCAAAGAGGCAGCGCCACCTTCTGGGAAAGAACCGCACAACCAGCCCAGAGAAACACAACTGGTAAATCATTTGCTATTATAGATGTATTTTGTTGCGTGTTCTGTGCTGTGGGTTTATGATAAATTATTAAATTAATCTTAAAAACACTAAAAATAAAATGTATTTTTGGTTAAAAGTTGCACAGGTCAGTGCAGTGCTATGAGTATTTGGATTGTTTTTGTACCTTCATATTCATCCCTAGTTCCTGCAGCTCTCGAGAATAAAATGGTTAAATCAAGTCAAATGGCTGTGATTTAAAAGTTAAGATATTAGTATTGTCTTCAGATCCCAGTAATGCTGCTTTGCTGTATGGTGACGCAATTATTGTTTTTATTTTAACCACTAAAACATTTTACCTATAGTCTTTGTTTTTATATTTTTCTGTTAATAATTCCTCAGGACAAGGGATCCTCTACTGGGAGAGAGCCGTGGTCTGACCTCCATCAAGAGCTGAAGATAACTGAGCCTGAAATTGACCTGCTGGATGAGACATTTAAACCAGTTTTCAGCTCAATAAACACTTGTGAGATCAACAAGTTAACAATGGACGTTAAGTCAAAGCGAAGCCGCAGCTCTCCCTCTCTGTCCTTGCTATGTAGGGAGCAGTCTTCAAATACCTCTCTGAGTGATTATGTTGTTGCTACTGGATCTGACTCAGCAAAGAAACAGCCTTCAGAGTCAGACATCTTATTTTCTCTTCACAAAACCTTTGATGTAACGTCTGGTGGAAAAACACGAAATGTCCGACCTGCTGAGACGGTCAACGAGAAGGAGAAGCAGCTGAAGCTAAAAATCCTGCCCTTAAACAAAGACGACCCAGCCTCCACCAAGCAGTGCCAGCTTTCTTTAAAGGAAACCAGCTTGGACCAAGTTAAAAATCCTTTGACGATAGAGGATGTTCCAGTGGTTACCAGCTTCCCAGGAGCAAACAATACAGACAGAAAATCACAGAAACATGAAATTCCTCCAGACGACCTAAAAACCTCCTGTGACGGAGCAAAGAAAAGTGTGATTCCTGAGTTGGAAGCTATTCAGAGGCTTTCAGTGTGTTTGGAGGAGAGACGTAACACCCTGGAGCTGCCGAACCTTGACGATGATGACGGGTGTGGAGGAAACTCTGAGGAGCTGGACTTGGTGGAGCCCTGGGAGGATCTTAGCTCCACCAAGCAGTGGGTGACCAGCCCTCTGCACTCGCCTGACGTGGAGGAGCTGTTCCACCAGCTGTCGCCCTTCGGCTCACTCGGGGAAACTGTGAGCTTAGAGATCAAAAAGATCCCATGTCCTCCAGGAGATAAACCGTCCCTCCTTAAGAGCACTGAGCGCTTTTCAGGAAACGCTCCTCAGACTGCCAGCAGCAAACCAGACAGTAAATGGACTTATGTGCCTTCGGTGCCTACACGGATGAGTCTGAACAGCAGTAATGCAACACAACCTCAAACAGGAAAGTGCAGCTCAACAAAACAGAAGACTACAGTGTCATCTCAGAGGTTTAACAGACAGATGTCTTATGAGACTGCTATTTCAGAGAGAAGAGAGGAAAACTGCTTTTCTAAACACAGGCCTTATTCTCTGAATTTAGACCTGGGGCATCGATACATCCGAGACATTTCCAATCAGCAAAGCCACAATTCATCAGAGTTTTCCACATGTCAGAGAGGATTACTGGCCTCGTCTGCCACTGTAAACAACGGGCTGTCCTCCGAGTTGGAGCTGTTTCTCAATGATCGGCAGGCCCCTCTTCGGAGAAACTCAGCCCCGGTTAGCGTGTCATCTGTGAGGACAGCCTTCATGATAAAAACATGCCAGGCCAAAGCCGTGCCCGTCGTCCCCCCGAAGGTGCAGTACAGTCAGATACCTCACTCCAGACGTGAGAATGATTCTGGGGCAGCGAAGGAACCAGAAAAGGAGTATCCTAAAATAAGTGCGGAGAAAAACAATGCTGCGCCGCCTCCGGTGATGTCAGATCTGAAAGAGGAGCTGGAGAATAAAGAGCCCAGCCCCAAACACCAAAAGCACCCAAATGTTGAGAAACCCGCTGAGTCTGCAAAGAACACATCTACTCCAGAACTGCCCGTCATAACCAGGAGACATGCACCCAGTCTGGAAGTGTTTGTAGACTGTCCCAGACCCAACAGGGGGAACCTCTTACAAAGACCGTCCTTTAGGAACAGGCAGCGACCTCAGAGTCTCATCCTGCTCAGCCCTCCTTTTCCCATCATGGACTACCCGCCGTCAGGGGACGACGGCAAGCTCCTCTCATCCATCAAGAGCCTGAACGACACGTCAGCAGTGAATGTCTTTTCTAAAGAGATGGCGGAGAATTTCAGGACGCCGGAGGCAATTACCCTTCAGAATAAAATGACCATTCCTAAAAGTGGACAGAGACTGGAAACATCAACCAGCTGCTTCTACCAGCCGCAGAGAAGGTCGATGATATTTGACAGCAGGAGCCACAGACAGATCGAGTGACTGGAGGGGAACTCACTGGCTTTGAGTGTATGTAAATAGATGCGATACATAAAGAATATTACTGTGGACACTGACAAGAAGATCATACAGGAACTTTGTTTCCTATGATTCACACATTCCTTTAAAGATGAATGATCAGCTAAAACAAAACAGAAAAACAGGAATTATGTGAGAAAGAGGAAGAAGAAGCCATGACGTGTGATTGAGATTTGGGGCTCCAACTAATTATCTTTTTATTATTCATTGGTCTGCTTAATGTTTTCTTCTTTAGGCAATTTAGTCTATGAATTATCACAAAGTACAATTAATGTGCTGTCAGTTTACTGAACGTGTCACCTCTACTGAGCTCCATGAAAAGTGTTTTTAAAAGTAATTTAAGAATAACACACTCACGTCATGTTACAGTATATCTGACCCTGTTAGATGTACTGCCCTGTCAGTATGTGTGGTACTACACAGTCACAGTGTATCACTGCCAGATCATCTCAGAGTACAGCCTCTGACAAACACTGGTGAAAGTTACACCTGCTAACTATTAGCTGCTGGGAAGAAATGCTGCCAGACGTTATACTAAATATTCAGACAGTCATTAGTGGAAGGGGATATGTTGGTGAGTTTAAGAAGTCCTTTACTTAGATTCAAAAAAATTTAAATTAAAAACACTCAGTCCTACTTAAGTAAAATAACAGTAAAGTATTATCAGCAAAATATCTTCATCATCACAATGACTATTGCTGCAGTAAACTGTGAGTGATTTATCATTGTAAATCACATTAGGTTCAACAGTGTATACGCTGGGTTTTACTGCTGCAGCAGGTCAGAGTGGGGTTTTTAATATACACTTAGTTTAGTCCAGTGTTTCCCGGACCAGCAGTTGGGTTGGGTCACAAGACAAGTTGAGAGTGATGCAAGATGATTAATGGGGTAGGAAAGAATAAAACATAAACTGGAAATACTCAAGTAAAGTACAGTTCTTGGGTAAATCTACTTAGTCACTTCCAAGCAGTAGTTTCAGTCAGTGGATGGACATTAGTCAGTTGTCATGGAGTAAGTTGAGTGGACAGTCATCTGCTCAGGAGCTGGACATTTGAGATTTAAGCTTAAATAAGATGTTTGTCATTAGGTATTTTACAAAGTATGTTAACATGAACACTTTTCTAGATTTCACTGAAGTAAAAAGGTGATTGTAAACTATTTGGTGCTTGTCTGAAATTTGGACAAATGATTTCCTCTGTAAAATCAGGGACGCCATATTTTCTGTCTCTGCAGTATTTTGATGTAAAGGACTCTGTTGCCTCACACTCACTTCCAGAAGAATCAGATTGTAGTTTTCTCAATGTGACATCATGTCTTCACATATTCACGTCTGAACTGAATTTGCCATTGAAGGCTGTGAATACAGGAACAGACGGGCAGAAACTGTCATGATAAACTAAAGATCTGACAAACCACCTTTAAACACTTAATCATGAATTAGAGTTTATTTATTCCTGTATTAACTTACGCATGATATGAAGTAAACTTGACATGTATACCACATACTGTAGCGACTGGCTCCGTGATAAGCTGATGTCAATGTGATTTTTTTTGTAACTAATATTTAAAAGCAAATTCCTATTTCTGGGTTAAATATATGAGAAGTTTAATTCATAGTATTTAGCCACTGAAGGACTTTATTTCATGTCTATGTTGAGTTGCTGTCATTTGGATTTTGTGGCAGATTTTTATGTCTTGTCTGTTTTTTTTTGTTTTTTTTTTTACAGTGATGGAAAAACAATATCAAAGAAAAAAAAAACATTTTAATTTTGATGATTTGAGAAGTGAAATGGTGGAGCTGCTCATCAGACACTAAACTGGAGGCTGACTGTGTGTGTGCTGACTGTATTCAATGTGTTTGGACCTTGATGGTGCTTTGAGTCAAAGTCAGACGACGCCATCTCACTTTTTTTTTTTTCTCTTTTTTCTCACTCTGAGCTGATGCAGTTACCTTTCATGTTTTTTTGGGTGAGCACCCATAAATGCAAGAGTTTGGATGTTACATTGTATTTAAGATCCCCTCAGTGTTACTAAGATTGCAGTGTTTTAGTTTGGCTGGACTGGATGAATGATTACAGTGTTTTATTAAACAAAGCAAATGTCTGGATGTTAATGAAGATTTTTGTGTGTTTTATTATTTCTGTATACTTGTTGATACTGAAAATGTCTGAACTGTGTGTATCCATAGGAAAAACATCTGAAGTGAGAATTTTGAGAGTTTTGCCTCAATTATCTGATGGTGGCAACTAAAGTAATGTACATAAGATGCTTGATGAGTTTTGTTACAGCAAAAGGTTATGAGAATAAAAAAGGTATAAAAGTCACATGGTTGTGTTAACTTTTTATGAGTTGTTAAAACCTTCAGCATTAAGTGTGTGACACCAATTAAAAATGAGATTTTCTTTAATGT
>OOFC01031354.1:0-10732 GCA_900323345.1 Pseudochromis fuscus | reverse complement strand
CCTCATCCCCGTCTCCCTCCCGCCGGCCTATGCTGTCGTCGTCATCTCCCCTTCCTGGATCACAGAGAGAATTCTGTTAATACAGCCAGTTGTGCACATGTACAGACACACACACACACACACACACACACACACACACACACACACACAAACACACAGACCCAGGTGCATGTATCCAGTCACATACACATACAGACCCAGGAGCATGTACCCAGTCACACACACACACACAGACCCAGGAGCATGTACCCAGTCACACACACACACAGACCCAGGTGCATGTACCCAGTCGCACGCACACACACACACAGACCCAGGTGCATGTGCCCAGTCACAAACACACACAGACCCAGGGGCATGTACCCAGTCTCACACACACACACACACACACACACACACACACACACACACACACACCTCTGCCCCCCTGACAAAGACTCATATTACTCAGCAGCTGATTGGCTGACTGGAGAGCTGTCAGTCACATGTCTCCATGAGGCTGTCTCCATGACAACATGTTACACATACTGTTTTACCAATCTTCAGATAACATTGTATTTAACTCAAATTTGTTAGTTTGAAACTACTGTGTCTGAAGCTCAAGAGCCGACTTCATTCTGATTGGCTAACCTCAGGAAGCGTGTCGTCAGCATCTCTTCCTCTTTGCTTCAAAACAGGTGACTGCAAACATACAAAGTAATGTAACTTTGTTGAATGGAAATGCAAATTTTTCAAACTGGTGTGAACATGTTTGAGCCTTAACCTGATCCAGGATCTGAAAGCAGACAGCACCAACATCCACTGCAAGAAAGATCAGCAGGACTTCTCTGTTTGGTAAATACTGAGACCCATTAGCAGCTTTTAGTGGCACATAATGGTGGATTCAGTATTTTAATAACAAGCCGTATGGAAAATGTTTTCTGTGCATGTCCATTAATCGGTGTACGTGTGGGAAATGCTTGAAAATGCCGACTGAAGTGGAGAATGTTTGCAACATAGCTTCTAAAATGTTACTCTGACATCAAATGACTGAAAAGTATCCCTAGACAGGCGGTTATCTATATGATGCAGTCTATGAAATATATAAAAATCTAATGATACTGAGAGGAGAGGAGAAGAGCGTAATAGTTCGTCTGTATCCTGCTGTTTGCTGCAGGGATTGTTTCCCTATTTTGACCTGAATTATCAGCAACTTGTGTTACATACAAGCATCTGATTAGCACTGTCACACAAACAACATGCTTATTTAAAGAAAAAAGGGAAAATAGGCTACTTTAAGTCATTTAAATTGTTGCTGCTCCATCAGACTCACAGCTGGGAATCTTCCTTTTCTCTTTAGCTTTTAGTAATCTGAAGTGTTTGACTGTGTTTATGTGTGCGCATCATGCTGCAAAGAGCCACTTGTTTTACCAAACAGACCGTCTCATTCATTTTAAGGGACTGTCCATGAAATAAAAACAGCTGCTTTACAAGTCATTAACAAAAAAAGAAAGAATGAATGAAACCTCTCGTATGAGGAGAGACTGCTAAAATCCAGTCACACCTCAAATCAGTTCAGCTTTGTGATCATATGATAACGTTTCTCTATTTTTTCTCTATATAATAAGAAAATTGGATATCAGCAAAGACGAAGAGATGAAGATACGAAGAAAAGGAGAGTCACCCATCTGCTTTCTTGTCCATGTGCAGTCTGTCGATGTGTGTGTGTGTGTGTGTAGGTGCTATCAGCAGAGCAATCAAAATGTGACATTGATGTCTTTTTCATCAATAGGATCTGAAATGTTACTTTTTTTTAGCGTTCATCTTCCATAAAATTGAGGCAATACATCACATATTCTGAGTGAATATAATGTACAATATGAAAACCATTGCTATCCATGCTGTCCCTTGTACCCATGCAGTGTAATTCGTGAACAAAAAAATAATATTTCCAATATTTCAGTGGCCTCTGGAAGTCTGTTTTTGAATTATGTTTCAAATAACCGAGACTGTTTTACAAAGCCTGCTGCCTAACATGTTTCTTGTTACAAGCACCAAAATCACATCAAAAGGTTTTATGGACTGCACAGTTAACAAAGGTTTAACTTTACAGCAAGCACTGGTTGTGAAGTTAAGCCTCCCCCTGTGCCTCATCTTCAGTTTGAATGAAAAAAAAAAAAAGAAACACTGTATATTAAATTAGAGGAAAAATAATTTTATTATGTAATTTGAAAAGTCTTTATTATTGGATCCAGAGCAGCTTTTTCAAAGTCTCCTAACTTGCTCTGCTGAGAGGGAGCATGCTCACAGGAATGTAAGAAGCTTAACGGTTGTTAAAAGACTGATGTCAATATTTAGCAGTATAGCACGTGTGGTTTAGAGGAGCTCATCCCAAAAATTCACCATAAAGAGCAGCTTCAGCTAGTTTATCATTGAGTTGTGTGCGTCTGATTCTCTGTGATCTGTGCTCTTCAAGGTGAACATGGTACATTTTGAACTTCACAAGTCTCTAAATTAAATTAGCATGTGTTGTACACTGTCTTCTGAATATTCCCCAAAACCATATTTACATTCAACGACTCCACCAATGAGGTGAGGTGCATTTAAAAAAAAAAAAGTCAGTCTCTGAATAGCAATTTCCATAATCACTGCTGCCACGTTTGTGCTGTGAGTGGTGTGTATTTTACATAATGGGCCTGTTTTAAAAGATGGCTCTGAGGACATTTTACATTCTGGATATGTTGCTGGTATTAACATAGGTCTGCCACATGACACTTTCACAAACCTATCTACTTTTAAACATGTCATTCAAACACTTATTACTCTGTAATCACAGGTGACTGAGAAAAACACTGCGACCCACCACATGGCAAAAAATATTACACATGTAGCTCCTGAATCAGGTAGAAATACTTTATTTCTACAGATAGTGGCGTAGACTCTCAATCCTCAACAGGGCTTTTATTGTGAAAACAAAGATGCAGGTACACATGTAACAACAGCCATAATTGAAAATAGACTAGTGTTGAAAATATCATGATTATAAGGTCGAATCTGTTAAATTAAAGCAGTGGAAATTCACTTTATGCTTAAGTGCCATGCATATTTTATGACAGGCACCAGAGGTTTATCCACCCAGCTTATTCAGGGTGAAGTCTTTTGTTTTCAATTACACCCACAGCCTTTAAACAGGAACAGCCTTTAATTAATTATTAGTTTGTCTTCGAGGAAACAGGCTGGCGACACAATTAAAATGGCCAGATAGTTTAAATGCTGATTTTCTATGTGTAAGTCAAAATGTTCACCTATACACACACACACATATTTTCACCTATACACACACATATATATACGTGTGTGTGTGTGTGTGTGTGGGTGTATAGAAAATCAGCATTTAAACTTAGGGATTAGATTTGAGATAGAAACTGGTAAAGCCTCACAAATTTAGGGGTCATGTGTCCTGTGATTTTTGAGGTCCGTGGGAGTCGTGGAGGTCACAAAGGTAAAAAAAAACAAAAAAAAAAACAAAAGTTGCAAGGGCTTTGTCTTGAGATTTTGGACGTGCATGCTTTGTGGACATAGTACTGAAGATGTGCAGCAATCTTGCGGCTGGCGCATGGACATCGAACTTGCCCCATGCATTTTATTTATTCATTTTATTTATTTTGTACGATAAGAGTGCATCCACCATAGTCAACACGCACAGGCCGTCCTCTGACCATCCATACTCCTTACGGGTGCCATGCATCTTTCACCAATACTTTTCTTCCCGCGACCAAAACAAAAAACAGACATCAGACCTGCGGACGCCGTATGGCACGCTTGTGTCCTTAGCAAAACATTTGAAATCATAGCATTTGCGCGGTCCATGGGTTTGTTGCTGTTTTCTGCACGTGCACAGCTTGTAGAAGGAAGTACGTCTGGTAGGGAGTTGAGATTTCAATCCAATTTTTATCTGTATACTTAATCACAAAGAAATCATCTTGAAGAACTTTACATAGTGTGGTCAAGGTCAGTGCCTTGAATGGCAGCTCTGTAGCCACTGGTGTGTGAGTGTGTGAATGGGTGAATGAGGGGCCTTGTAAAGAGCTTTGGGACCTAAGCTAGTTTAAAACTATGTACTCCATTTACCATTTATCAATATGTTCAGAGGGAAAAAAACAACCAATCCCTCTTGAGTGCTTGGTGAAGATGGGATGGGATGGGTTCACGTCCCCTATTTACTTTCCCTGTCCTTGACACGACCAACCATTGGGAGTCTGTACTGCAGTGAACCCTTAACGTTTTCCAACTATTGAGCAGCAAGCAGGAATGAAGACCGATCTCAAGGTTTAGTTAAATAATAAAGGAAAATCACATATTTTCTCATCCAGTTTTACCAGTGTATGCTGTTTGACATGTAATATTAAAGATAAGAAGAATGAATCAGGACTTGGTCAAGAGGATGATCAAGGTCAGAAGAAACACAGGGGGGACTACATTCTGTTGACACAGCACTCCAGACTCAACACAAAGGCGAGCGCAACTTTTTGATACAGTTCATGTGAGGTGAACAGCGCAGCCAGCAATCAAGACAAAAGTGACTTCAGTAAGAATTCATGAAATGTTTTGAAATGTTTCCTCTGTCGCTCCAGCAGTCGCTTTTATCAGCCTGGATTCCTTGAAGTTATGAATCAGTCTCCTTCCCTCTCCAGAAAGCCTTTCTTTTCTCTCTGCTCTCATCACCTTTTCTCCCCATAGGTCTGTCCCTCGGGTGAACTTTGGTACCGATTACAGACAGAAAGCAGATTAGGAAATACATTCAGACGCAGACGCACAGGGACATGCCTTTGCCTCTGTATGCCGAGGGCAGTATGTGCATGAATATTATCCACATGCACAATCGTGCAAAGGCATCCTTTTGTCTGGGTATAGTAAAGAGGCAGAAGGCTATAGTCTCGCATATTGAGTGAATATTTCAGTTTAAATAAAAACTATTATCTACACTCTACTACTCATTGTAGAAGTAGCGGCTACTGTGCTTAACTTTAACCTGTGCCACAAAGCTGAGTGTGTGATTTATTAGACTGATGGTTAGCATTTTCTCAGATGATTGCATTCACCCTGTGGCATTAAACAGAGGAAGCTCTAAATGCATGCAGCTGAATGGTCAGTATGGCTCCTGTCCAGGGACTTAATGGTCTAGTCACCTATGTGCTGCTCTTTTTCTCTTACACATCTATATATCTCCCAGTTGTCTGTCCTCTAGCATTAAACGTTTCATTTATATTCATCCTCCAACTAAAAACTGCCCGTCATCGTAGCGCTGCTTCATCCAGCTGCTGCAGCAAATAATTACACCATTCCCACTGACCAATGACATTCTTCTTCTGCTGCTGCATCTTTTCCCTCTGCCCCCTTTCCCTTTCTCTCCCGCCCCTCTAATTTTCCCCTCTTCTTCAGTTTTTAAAGACATTTTAATGACTCCAATGCAATTACAGTCTTGTTTTAAATATGTTTGAAACAGAATATGAATAATAGATGGAGTTTAAAATGGCAGGGTCAGCTAGCCGTGGCAGAGTGCACGCTGTACCATAACAGACACACACTTCACTCCTGAATCCTCCTCGTTTCCTAGTTGATGCCTGTGGTCTTTTAACTCTGCTTACTCACACACTATTTCATGAATATGTCTGTTTTCCCTTCCTATCCTTCTTCCTGCTGCCTCTCCACTTCCCTTACTCCACTCCATTTATATCTCCCCCCGCCCCCCCCCTTTTTTTTTTCTCCCATCCTCATTTCCCCTGCTTGGCTCTTATTAACAGTAAATTACAACGTTGTTTTTGACGTGACATTTCCTCCTCTCCCCGCCGCTCTGACGCATGAAACCTCTGCTCTGACATATGACATGTGAAAGCTCTGACATATTAAACCTACTCCCTCCCTTCCCCTTCCTGCATCCCTTCTCCATTCACTTCACCCCTTTTCTCCCCAATTCTGCCATGCAGCTTTCAATTACACCATCGACCGCTGACATGTATGTGATGTCATCCCTCCTCTCATCACATCTTTTCATGTGTTTTTCTCACTTCTCCTTGCATGCGTTCTCCACTCCCCTCCAATCAACTCATCAACTGTCTTCTCCCACTCTCTCCATTTCCTCTCTCCTTACATGCCCACTCTAATCTGCTCTAGTGGTGCTGATGTTGAAAATCCATGTTTTTTTTCCATATCTTGGATTCCCATCTGTCCCCTCCTCTTTTCAAACATACGAAGCCCCCTCAGTGTTTCTCCTCTTACCACCTTTCCTCCTCATTAAAGTCTATTCTTGTGGCCTGTTTCCAGCTTTAAAAAATCACTACAGTCGTGCCAATCAGTGAACAGCAGTCTGGATTAAAATGGGGTTAGGCAGGTCTCAGATAGGTGTGTGTATGCTGTAAACACAGTAGTGGCACATTAACAACCGGCTCACTAGAAAAGTAAATACTGCAACACCAAGACAGCTCTAATACGTATATTACAGCTGTAATTAGTTCTCTCTTAATACAATAGTCACAAACCATGTGTATGTTGAAAGAGTGAGTTTAACAGTTGGTTGCAGTCATTATTTCTGCTATTTCCAAAATAATGGGAGACAAATCCATATTTCTCTTTCTCATCAATTTGTAATGCAGCTGGGTTCAATTATAAAGTGGGTATCCTGTAATTTAATTACCTCCGCTGAGGAGGTTACGTTTCAGCCTGCACTGGTTTGTCTGTCTGTTAGCAACATGATGGACTACTGAGCAGATCTCAGTGATATTGATGGCTTGACTGATGATGATGATTTTTGTTATCTTGCTTACTTATTTTGGGCGAGTGTGGGACAAGGGCAGTACCTGTGGCGCCACCCACAAGCTGACAGGGGCGGAACCTAGTATTCATGATAAAGGCATATCGTATCGTATCGTATCATATTGTATTGTAGCTTATCTTATCTTAATGTCTACAATGTGAGGCAATTTGGCTGAACTGACATGGATTATGCCTTGGTGGAGGTTTGTGTTCTCTGGTTGTTTTCTAGTCGTGTATGTTGTGTAGTCGTGTTATGTCTAATAATGGATGACGGTATTGGCCTTGGTATATATGATACTTTGTATGTGTGTGTCAGGGTTCAGTGTGTGAGTCAGTGAATGGATGTTGAGGTGTGTGCGATGTATAATCTTTTAGCTATTTATTTATTGAACTTTTTTGGTACGCATCCTGACTGTGCACTTGAATTTCATTGTACTCCTATATAATGACAATAAAGTATCTTGTATGAAATCCTCTCATTGTGTTCCTGTAGACCGTGACTCCTTAAGGTCTCTGTATACTCCCGCGGACGGTGTCTGCTTAGACGTCATTGCGGCTGTCCCGCGCACATTTTGCCTTCATACTCGAGCGCAACCTACGTGCGCTGTTTTGAAAATGTCATTGCAGTTTCCCTCATCGGGATGTATTGGCCAAGACACCGAACGGTGGAGTGTCTTCTGCATTTATAGGCCAATCTTGGTGGTCATTTTTACTGTCCCGTACAAGGAAGCACGTCATCACTGCATGTGACTACAAACGGACCAATCAGGAGAGGTGATATCTGCGACATCTTGCACGCGGCTACAATTTTTGACGTGTGGCGGCATGTGTTGCAAAGGGACCACACGGCCCTATGCGTCGGTCACGTGATGCAACGCGGGCTCAGTTTTGCGCGTGAGCGCAGGAGTATAAAGTAAGCTTTAGAGCAAAGAGACGTCTACTGGTAGAGATTAAAAAAACCTATAAGCAGCTAAACATGCTAAATTCTACAGTCCGTTGATCAATACAATGCTTTTTTTTCTACTGTTTTATAGGTGTGCATCAGTGTTGTCTCTTCACAACCAGTGTAAAGTGGAGGAATGATCATGACCAATATCTAATGGAAGAAAAGAAAGTATCACTCCATCCAGTGGGGTAGTATTTGGTTACAGTTAATCTGCTCTCTCTCTCTCTCTTATCAGTACCTCTCTCCACTTGTTTCTGCTGCCGTCCTCTTTCTTTCTGGGTGTGTCTAATGCCTGGATTCTTTTCTGGAGAATAAATGACATCATCTATTCTCCATTAGCCCGGGTGTCTCCACCCTTTTCTTGTTTAGCTGTTCTCCTCCTCCTCCTTGTCTGTACCCTTTTCCCTCTGCTCCTCCTCTAACTCCATCTGGCTTTCTCTGTCCTCTGCACCACTCTCCTCATCCTCCCTGCTCCTCTGTGCTCCAGTTGCCTCCTCCCTTCACAGAGGGATTTTTCCCTCTTGTTCTCTCTGGCCATCCCCTCGTTGCCTTGTATCGTCCTACTGTCTCTTCCTTTGCACTTCTAATCTCAACTCATTGACTTTTCCCCACCTTTTCTATGCCTGTATCTCCACTTGTACCTCGTCTCCTGTTATTATTTTGCAATCTCCTCTCATATCTCCTTCTGTTGTCAGCTGTCTTTCTTCTCTCTCTCTCTCTCTTTTTTTTTTACCACTGCAGCTGCATTCATCCCTGTCTGAAAGTATTAGAGCTATTGTGCTCGCATCAATTAACATTGCAAATCCTTTTCACTTCTTCCCTGTAGTCTGGATCCAGCCACATGAATCATTTGTCTCCTCAGCTGCTCCTATTTGCGTTTTCTAACCATGTGATACTTTGAATTTTTTCTGCTGCATGTTACTGGCGTTGCTTTGTTTTTTGGGGGGGATGCTTCCCTGAATTCCTCATCTGCTCGACCATTCATATTCAAAGTCCTTAACATAGAGGGTTCCCGACCAATCACAGAGAGAAACAGCAGTTTTACTCATGAGTATATGAGATCATCAGGCCACATAACATTTGTATGTCCAATGACAGAGCTCCATGACAGTGGGTACATAAATTAAGGACAATGATTCACCAGGCTGAATTTGGGTGACCTTTTATTTCCATCTTCAATGCACTCCTCTCTATTCAAGCTCATTTTAAATTAAAGTCTTTTTTCCTTTTTAATAGAATTAACTGATGATTGATGTTTCAAAACTGTACAAGATTCTCTACATGTTCAATATACGTGAGTCATATTTCAATTATGATTTAAAATGGGGTTTATCAGAACACTGACAATAATAACATGGCTGCAATATGCAGATCATATGCCATCCAATCTACTGTGGGATTTAATAGGACTCTGAGTTGATGTATCGCTTATGAAGAGGAGGGCACCACATTTCAATCACTGTCACACTATGAACACAATCACACATTTGCACACGGGCAAAAAAAAAAAAAAAAAAAAAATCACATTCACTGGTACTGTAAATCTAACCACATACACAACAGCGTGCACACACCCACAAAGGTTTATGTGCACTCAGTCACACCACAGCACATTGATATGCACTGACTGACCCAAGGCTGAACTGAAGCTGATTGTAGTCATCTGTCTGTTAACTACATTTTCTATAGGAGGATGACATAGTGATTAATGAAAGATAGAGAGAGGGAGACTGTGAAGGAAATGGAGGATGGGAGACACCACGAACATGGAAATGAGAGAGTGAGACGGGAAAACAATAAAAGAGGGAGAATGTGAGAGAGACAAAGATAATCAGGGATGTGGTCTGAGAGAAAGATATAATCATGATGAGAGAAAGCGGGAAAAAAGACAGAGATAATCATCCCACTTTCCACTTACAGTGTTAGATGCTGATTGGTTGAATGACCTCCGGGCCAACCCTCTCTCGGCGCCATTAGCAACAGCATGACTGATGGGAAAAATATAGTCCGACGGGGGCCAAAAGAATTTGGACGAGGGGATAGTGTTGCTGCTCACTTATGGGCAACTCGGGGTCTCGGGTCAAGACCCAAAACGGGTTAGAGTCTGTTATCCTCACGACGACGGAGGTACTAATATGCTTTAATGAGCTGTGGTCCCAGGATGACAGAATACATGTCCTCATTGCTGGTTCCCACATGACAGGAGTGCTAGTATGTTGTAATGAGCCAGGCTCCCAGGGTTAAAAAAAAAAAAAAAAATACATTTGCTTAGTTTGGGTCCCCAAATGACAAGAGTGCTAATATGTTTTAATGAGCTAGGGAGACAACATTTACTCATCAGAAGCTCCGATGAGAGGAGTTGTGGTATCATGTAATGAGTGTATAGGTCCCAAGGTAACCACTCAACTTAAACAAGGTTGACTCCCAGGTGTTGTGTTTGGGGGAGGTTTACTGCTGTGATTCAGAGTCATTTGTAAATAATTCATGAAAATGTAGACGAAGAAGAATTTTTTCAATTACAAGAAGTTCAAATATGAGGTAATACAAAATTTATAGCCTCTTTCACAAGTAAGTGAAGTGGATTCAAAGGAAATCATGTGGACCTCAAAACTGATGGAGTCATTTCACCACTAGTACGGCAGATGACTTTTTTCAGTTCACTAATGAAGTGGGTAATTAATTAGCCATGAATCAAAACTGATGCACATGAATGTTGTTGTACTGAGGTGTTGTGATGATCCTAAAATGTATGATTTTGTATGTATTATGTTACCAACACAGAGGTATTTCTAATGAGGATACGATCGTCCTCAGTCTGAAATGATCGGTGTCTAAAAATGGACAAAATTCAGGATGAAGATAAAGAAGGAATTTGACTACCGTATTTTCCGGACTATAAGCCGCTACTTTTTTCCGACGCTTTGAACTTAAACACCGGTGTGGCTCATGTATCGGCGGCTTGAAGCTCGTTGGCTTTTTACAAGCTAGCAAGCT
>OOFC01031326.1:5134-30746 GCA_900323345.1 Pseudochromis fuscus | reverse complement strand
CCCGAAACAAGCTAGTACATTCACAATACGGTACCGTACGTACCAGTAGCTCTTACTGGTATTTGCGCCATCTTCATTGAAAACAATGTATTTCCAACTCCATTTGTCACAGTTCAAAGCTACATGAACAGCTGTTTTATTTTTTCTCCGAGGTAACGTCAGCGACGTAGTATTATCTTTTACCAACAGCAAGGTACAACAGGTAGTACAACTTTTTATCATGTAGTTAGTGCATCACAAACGTGGAGGGAACTTTTCCCTGATTCAGTAAACACGTAAAAGAAACAGTCTGATACCGCTACGGTAAATCAAACGTTAGTGCAATCACAATATACACCCCCTGACTATGGTAGCCATAATTAACCAATGTAGATCCATATATAAGGAGCATCGGATTATAAGGCGCACTGTCGGTTTTTGAAAAAATTAAAGGCTTTTAGGTGGAGCTTATAGTGCGGAAAATACGGTAATTTTGTTCCTGTAATGTCAACCTACTTAGAACCTTAACCAGGGAAAATATCACAAATACCAATTGGAAATAAAACAACAAAACATACGTGACCTACATTTCTCATGTCTTTTTGAAATATCATCTGGTGTTTGTTAACTTACAGCAAGTTTTGCATTAGTCAGTTGTGTTAACACAGTTCTTAAGTTCTTATGTTTTACCCAAATACATATTTGGTTTAGTGGAATGAATCTCATTCAAAATATGCCTCCAAATCCAATTGTACGACTGGTCAGACAGATCGTCTTTTCAGGGTATTAAGGTGTATGAATATGCATGGGTAATAGGAACAAGAATAAAAATCTTATTTAAAAGTGTATTAAATATGGAATGAAATGTTAATGTTATGAGATCTGTGATGCACAAAATGTATGGTGATGTGTTACTTATTCAGGAGCTGATAATGTGATATTAGTTGGATCCGAGTTAATTGCTGCTCATCTAAAATTGCTCACAGTTCAAATAACGCACAAGAAATAGAGAGAATTTGACTTGCAACAGCAATATTTTTCTTTTATTTTCACATATCAACCGTTACCGCCATGAACCAGCATCCTCCAATTGATATGGTGTAAATATGGAGAGAGTGGGCTGGATGGAGAACGAGCCCCCCAGGAGAGGTCATAACAGTTCACTTAAAGCTGGTTAGATTGTTCATATCTGAAGCCTAGCTGGAGATCTGGAGCAATCAACTACATCAGCTCGCTATATGAAAGAAAAGCTGAAGCCAGGCCCCAGCCCTTCAGCAGGGGGGCAATAATGCTCATAAAGTGGGCAATAAAGGACTGATTGTCCTGTGGCCTGCTTTGGGAGATACAAAAAAATATCAGGGATGGGTTATGAGCTTTCCCACAAGTGAGACCACAAGCAGTTACCCACCTCTGATAGTCAGGTAGGCAGAAGCTTCTGCTTTACCCACACGGTTCTCTGCCAGGCAGGTAAACGTCCCCTGATCATTGACTGACGCTTTCTTTATCCTCAGCAAGAAGTCCTCCTTTTCATATCTGATGTCATACCTGGCGATAAAGAGGGAACAGTGACATCAAGTCAACAAACATCTCCGGTTGATTTAATAAAACTGGAAGTTGAGTAAGAGCTAAATTAAAATGCTCATTTGAATAAAGCAAACAACAAACACTGAAATTAAATCAAGGCTGTATAAACTTGTGTGTGATGTTTTCGATGGAAGCTTTATAAAAAGATGTGTCATTTTTGATAGAATAAAGACAGACTTTGTAACGCAATTGCTACAGTGGTAGGAAAAGGGGAGCAATTATACCGAGATGAAGGCATGGCAAAATGAAAGGTGCTTTCAGCTGGAACCCTGACTGTTCCACTATTTCAATATTTATAAAGACGAACCACCCACTGTGGTGTGGGCCGTGCAGTATACTATGCTATATGTGTGTGCGTGAGTGTATGCGTGTCTGAGAGAGCAAGGAGGAAGAAAAAAAAAGGCAAAGAGAGAGAGAGGGGAAGAGATAGACAAACAGTCTGAGAGTAAGGGAGTGGCACAGTCTGACAAACTGAATTTGATGAATGAGCCGAGCAGCAAGAAATGACTAATTCATAGAGATGTTCCATGCACCAGTGTGTATCCACCAGTGCAGCGTACTGTAAGGCAGCAGTGGTGCAGTTAGAGTGAGAGAAACATCTCAGCTACCAGAGTTTAGATAAGCGCCTCAGAGGGGCTACAGACAGAATGAGTAGAGGAGCAAGGAGTCAGGCTCTCCCTCTCTGGGGTCCCTTTTGGCGTGAGAGATCCTGTGAAATTGTCTAGCCAGCCATACTGATTCAGAGATGGGAGACAAGTCAGGCAGAGAAATGGCACAAGGGGTGAGAAAAAGTCACATTTGAAATAGATGTTCCAAAGGGTGTGGGCAGAATATCGATGTGGGGTTGTGGGGTCTGTCCAGAGTCTGCTGAAGACTCCATTCACAGCACATCTCTGACCCAGATACAGACTTCCCAGGAGGCGGACGGGGTTAGGAAAAGAATGAAAGAAGTGGAAGGAGGGAAGTGAGGCGCGGCAGGTCTGAAAGTAGGACATGTTTCTGAAGTCAAGGGGTACTGAGGTAGAGGGCACAACGTAGGTACACAGACAGACAGACAGACAGACTGACTGACAGACTGCCATATAAGGAGACAGGCACTCATTAAAGTGCACCTCACAATCTATTCTAACACAGTGGTGCACCTGAGAAGGTATCACTTTGCTTTGTTAAAAGTGTAACAGCTTGTAACAGGTGTTATATCTGTCAAGTAAAATGTTTCTTTCCTCAGTATTTCTTTTCATGCAAGAGCGATGACTCACCAGGTTTCACCATGACAGCATCTAGATGTAAGGATTTCATTGATTGCTAAATTTGATTTACTTGATAGCAACTCCAAAAGTAATTGAAAACATCTCCAAGAACATATTTGTTTTTACGTCTATAATAAAGTTTTTATAGTAAAGCTGCAAAAATTGCACCAATCAACACAATTACAGAGCTACAAATGAACTAGTTGAACAGATGCACGACTATACTGCTGCTGTGCTAACAGCCTCGAGGCCCTTAGGCTATTTCAAACATTACACAAACATATACACATTTCATGTATGGTAATTCCTGGGCAGTGGTGTCCCTGCCTGTGTTCTGTAAGAAAATGTTGTTTGTTACAATTTATTATTAATATTTTTAAGACATTGCTCCATTTAGTTGTAAAACCATTGAAAGATGCATGGGAAGTCCAAGTAACTTATACACTAACATTTCCAACATAGTTTATTTGTCTTCAGATTTCAAACATCTTTTTAGAAAACTATTGAAAATCTTGAAATGTTAGAAAATGTACACTTTACAAAGTGACGCAGACTGTATTTAAAGTATAAATCTCTGGGTGGTAATTATTAACACCGTAAATCCCATGTGGCAGGTTGATAATGACTTAAAAATAAGTGCTCCAAAGGGATACAAGCAATTAGCATATGCCTCGAATGTGTGTACACATGCATGGACCAAACCTCAGGACGCCCTTACTGTATGATGCAATCCAGAGCAAGAGCGCCGTAAACTGGCTTCAGAAACTGCCACTGAATTGAATTAACACATTTCCAGCTGAGTGGACAGTATAAACTTTAAACTGTTATTAGTCCTTATAAAGCTATAATGCATATAAATGAAATGCTATAAATATATATTTATGTTTCTGCTATATGCTCAATTCTGGACATTTTCATGCCACCGCTTGAAAGACAGCAAAGTAAGCTGCACCACATTCATCTGTGTTTAGTAAAGTAGTTCAAAGAGCCAATAATGAAATTCTATGCAGCTAATAAATAATTTTAACCACACTGATTAAAGTTATCTATGAATAATATGTTAAATCTTTTTTTTTTCTAATGGGACTCATTAGTTCTGCTTAAAGGTTTATCCATTATCATTTTACTGCATTAATACACTCACACCATGCATACACAGATGATGAGATGTGCACACATACACACACTCACTCAGACATAGTCCTTACCTGCCGCGGGGGATATCCACATCCTCCTTCTTCCATCGCAGCGTAGGCGGCGGGTCACCGTGGACCTGACACCTGAACTCTACGCTCTCATCAACTAAGACCACCTGGTTCACAGGCCGCTGCACAAACACTGGTCGTTCTAGGTGTGGGCAGTGCACAGAATACAGATGCTAAATATACTTTTGACAGAGTGGGTTAAATACTGTGTGTGCTGCTGGGCAGTAAATGTTTGAGACCAGAGTCATTACTTATTTGAACCAGGAAAACCGTGCATGACAAGCTTCTTACCAAACACCGAGAGCTGAGCTTTTTCACTCTCTCGCTCCCCGACCATGTTCGTTGCCACACACACATAAATCCCTGCATCGGTCTTCTTGGTATTTGAGATCGTCAGCTTCCCTCCACGAACCTGAGGAAGAAAAAAAAAAAAAGAAAACATGTTGTAAATTAGAACTGAACCAGTTCAATACAGAGTCCTTTACCTTTGTGACAGCTGCAGGTGAATGTGAGCGGCTGAGTGTGTGATTTAGAGTAAGTGTCGTGTAAAAAGCAGAGGAGTGCCCCCCTGGGGATTAACCCACCGTGATCCTGTCATCCTTAAGGTCAAGGCGAGTCTTATCTTTTCTCCAGAAGGTGTTGGGTTCAGGGTGCCCACGCGGAGCCTGACACTCAAAAGTGGCAGTCTCCCCGACTGCCACCACCACATCCTGCGGGTTCTGCCTGAAGTCATCACGTAACACTGGGAGACAAAAAAAAAAGGAGGGGGAACAAGGGTTGTTAATGTAAGTATAACAATGTCTCTTTCAGGTGAATAGTTTGAAGTTTCATTTAGGTTCAGCAGTTTCATTATGTGAGTCAGAAAGTAACTCCACGACTCAGCTGTCATGGCCTGAACTGAACTCTACCACCCATTTTTCTAATTTAAGAGTCCAAAGATAATTCTATCAAGGAGATGGCCTCACAGGACCCTCGGCAATCTATCTTTCTTCAATAATACAGTCGTCCTCCTGGGGGACAAAGGTATGGGCTTTTTGATCTCTGCAGATAAATGTAAGAGCGTGTGAATCCAGGTAGGATTAACAGTACAATGTGCATGGGAAATACACATCGAGGGGAAGCAAAGACATAAAAGTGAAGTAAAACTATATAAGTAAGTGAAGTAGGGAGGAAGATCATGCATTAAAAACTCTCACAATACTAAATCTATAAAGCCCTACTGGCAGCTTCCCTGAGGCTACATCCTAAAATGTGAACAAATGAGCTAACTGTTCCCTTTGTAAGCCCAAAACACACTGGAGACATCTGACACACATCTGATACATCACCAGTGCTTAAAGATGTTTAAATGTAAACCCACCCACCAGGGAGGGAGCAGGATCACCCTCTGGAGAGCTCACAGTGGCCGGTTATTGTGGTAAAGGAAAATTCAAAAGGTCACCACATAATTATATTTCCTCTTCTGGGATGTTGTGGTAAACATGTTGTGGTGTTACGGTAAAAATGTAACATGTAACATCTACCACCGTGAAGAGGTCGTGATGAGTAAAAACATTTTTTTTTTTTTTTTATCCCGAAAGACCTGAACTAAATCAGAGCCATCTCTTCTTCAAATGCAGCCACCTGCTCTTCAGTATCAAAGAGCACCATGTGAGGTATTCAAACATTCACTGGGCCTTTGCAAACCCAAGGTTAATGATGGTCAATGTGCTTCAGCATAATCACACATTTTCTAACGCTATTACTGTTTTGCTAATAAAAATACACCCGTTTGATTGAGACAATTTTTTTTTTTTTTTTTTTTTCTGAAACCTTGGATGACAGCACATGTTTGAAGATGGGCTGGTATTTTGCAGCACACACAGGGTCAGACCTTGGTTTCTTGAAAAGAGGCTGTACCGCTGCATGTACAAATTAAAAGAGAAAGCACAAGTGACCAGAATGATTGACTAGAGCAAACACTCTATGAAACTTTTATAAAATGACAAGGAAAAAGGTGCAAGGTCTCATTTAGGACCAAGGGTAAAAACATTTCAAAATATATTGACGGGAGCAAATTTCAGAAAGATGTCCCTGTTACAGGATTATTGTGTGTGTTGGGAAAAATACACTGAAGTCCTCCATATCTTTTCTTTCAAAGGGACTCAGACTGTAGCTGGGAGGGGGCACAGCAACTATACCATTACAACAAAGGTCCAAAACTGTGACAGCTGAATGAAATGTGCCACAATTGGGTTTTTTTTCTTTTTAAAATCTTGCACTTTAGTTCATTAGATTTCCACTTATGAACAGCTTCTCCATTCTTCCATTGTTGTCAACATTTTAATTTATACTCGGCAGGGATATGTGTGCTTGATTTCCTGTGTTCAAAGGAACAAAAACGTCAAGAATTGTCAAGCCACGTCTGTAAAAGCCATACTCGTGCATTTTAAACAGATGTACGAGCTAGCTGCTGATAAGTTAAAAGGTTAAAGCTTCAAACCCTCCTAATTCTGTCACAACTGTTATCCCCCAAATATCAGTTCAAAAGCGACTGCTTTAAGTAGCTGCAGGAATGACTGTACTGTAAACCATCAGAGGAATATTGTTAAAAATAGAGATCATGATTTGAATCCTGCAATGAGTTGTAGTCCCTTTGCATTAATAGCTTATGACATGTTGTTTTTGTGGAAAAAAGTCTTGCTGTAGGGGGATTTTAAATAATAAAGTGTATTGTATGACAACAATCCTGACTGCAAGAATAAAATTAAAAAGTAAAAAAAAAAAGTGCTTGTAAGTAAAAAAATAGCTGCTAAGTGTCATTTCTAATTTTGTGTGTGATGAATTAATAAAATAAAAACTAAAAACTACTGAGCTTAATTACATCTTACACTAAATGATAGTTTGTAAAACTCAGAGCAACATAAACTGAATTAAATTGGCTGGATGTTCGGTTTGCTTTTCATCCTCATTACCGCCATAAGCTGTTCTGCTGATATACTGGAGCATGGATTCCAAGTCCCAGAGGACACCTCCAGTGAAAAAGAAAATCAGGAAGGAGCCAACGGCCCTTTGGCCCAGCTGTCAATCACGTCCAGTAGCTGAAGTAAATGAGTCTCGGTAGCAGACACTACTTTGGCACAGACATATGCCTGGCTGGCTGTCACGTTGTACTATACGCTTAGTGACCCATCCCATGAAGGCAACACTGCACTCATCCAGTCGCACAACTGCGTTCCTGTTCCCCTGTTGTCACATTGGAGATGCTTCTATAACAGCGAAAGCTTTTCTCGTGAGACGACAAAAACCCAGCCTCACACAGGAAAAACTGGTAAACTAGATAATTGAAGACATGAAAACCCAATTACAGAAAAGTGAGGCAGGGAAAAAGGTATTGTGTGTTCAAAACCGGTGCCGATCGTTAACAGAACAGTGGAGCTTTTAACTGTCACGGGTCTGAAAACACAGCAAACAAATTACAATAGTAGTTGCCTGCTACTAGACAATCATTAGATCTAAATCATTTAAAAGCTCCAAAAATTCTTCCCTTTCTTTTATATGTTTTACTTATTTTCTCAATTTCTGGGATAATTTGAATTTCCACACCAGACCCACAATTACTTAAATGCAGGGGATTTATTTATTTTCTATTAATATTTTGGTTTATGATTGATGGTGTACAAGATGAATCATGTTTGAATAAATTGGAAGTGAATAACTTATTACATTCAGTCTCTTGGTAATAGGCTACTGCAAATTTGAAAGGCAAAGGAGGAGGGGTCAAATGCATGAACACTGGTGGTACTGTGGCTAAGATTTATTCAATCCTGACAGTATGCATTACCCCACTGCAGTGCATGTGCCCCCCCCTCTCCTTCTGCAATCTCACTGAGAGGTCGATGCAGTTTCCTGTGTAGGTGGTGCACATGAAGGTATGTGTGACATGAGGTGGAGGATCTGCTGGTCTCAAACCCCTGTGGAGGCAGAATCCACATGTAGTCTGTTTTTCGGATGGTAATTATTTCAGATGCCGGAGCCGCCACCACCGCCTAATGTTGTCTGATTGAGTACTGCTCAATTATTCAAACAAGGCATTCAGGGGGACTCACTCATTTGCCAGTTACATTTATCAAATCAGAAAGAGAATGATTTGTAAATGGGCTTCATTTCGTGGCACAATGGGTGTTAAAAATATGTGACAAGGTGGAAGTATCTGAATACAAATAACTATACAGGGACTCATTATATGATTAACAGGAGAAGGGGGGGTGTTGTGTGGTTGTTGTAAATTTTTCGATATTCCATCTCGCCATCCTGATTTCTTGAGACTCTTTGCAGCAGCACTCTACGACTGAATTTCATTTCATCATTTCCCCACAGCATCAAATCCATGAAGATCCCACTTGAGATCTTGATGCGTGTCATTCAGCTTGCAAGCTTCCTGAGATGGCTTGAAAGTAGAAAATCATCTCTATTTGGTATCAAATACATGGATTTACAACAGCCCATTTGTTCCTGTACAGGGGGTGATGTTTCGAAATATGCCTCAAGTCTGCACAGACAGGGCATTTATCAGAAAAATGCATTATCTGATACAATTAATGTCTCATGTATCCATTAAGCTTGCATGCATTCCCTGCAGGGTCTATCTTCTAGCATGCGAGCCAGCTCAGTTTTTAGTTATGACGCAGCCTTAGGAGGAGAAAAAAAATGAAGTGGCAGTGCTTTGTGATGTATTTGTATTTTAGCCACATCTATCTTGAAAATTAAAGACAGAATTCTTGTTGGCTTCAGCTGTATTTGGCAATTACAAAGCATAATAATGCACTAACAGTGTGCTAGATGTCACTGTGACAGGATGTTAACATCAGCCAGTAACACCAACATGCTGAAAAACAGTAGTAATCTATAGATAGCGGTGAGGTTCACTTAAAGCTGCTGAAGTACATGTTACTCTGGTAAATGTGATGAGTCACACACCAAAGCTGGTAAATTCAACGGCGACTCAGGCTTGAAATGTTGGTCTGCTTGTTATTTAGTCTGGATTCAATATTTCTACAGGCAACTTAGATTAAAAGGCAATTCTGCATCGAGAATAATGTTATTAGATGGATTGCCATCAAATTTGATCCCAATATTCACATGGTGCCCAGAGGATGAACCCTAATGACATTTACTCTGCTTCTCCACTTGTGTCAACAGAAGTAACAGTTGTTGACACACAGTGTAGCCTTTGGGGATTCATTTGATGATCCTTCTGACTTCTCCTTCAGCATCACTGTTAGGCTGACATTTTCATCTGAGTAAAATGTTGGAACTGGGTGGACTGTATGATATTTGGTACAAACAACCTCAGGATGACTTGTAATAAAAGTGATTTGTTTTATTTCCTCAAACATCATATTCCAATCCAAATCTTAACTCCACTACTTATTTTAGTACCGTATTTTCCGCACTACAAGGATTATAAGGTGCACCTTCAATGAATGGCCTATTTTAAAACTGTTTTCATATATAAGGCGTACCGCATTATAAGACGCATAGAATAGAAACTACTGTAGTGGCTGGGGTTGCATTATCCATCCATCTAGATCAGGGGTGTCCAATCCTAGTCCTCGAGGACCGCTATCCTGCAAGTTTCAGATGTGTCCCTCTTCTAACACATCTGATTCAAATGATCAGGATCGTTATCAGGCTTCTGCAGAGCTTGATGATGAGCTGATCATTTGAATCAGGTGTGTTGGAAGAGGGACACATCTGAAACTTGCAGGATAGCGGCCCTCGAGGACCAGGATTGGACACCCCTGATCTAGATGCAGCTGCGCTAAAGTGAATGTCAACAAAACAGTCAGATAAGTCAGTCAGTCAAACTTTATTCATAGAAAACAAACCAACGTTCTGACAACTCCATTCACTCCAAAACAAACTAGTACATTCACAATACGGTACCGTACGTACCGGTACCTCTTACCGGTATTTGCGCCGCCTTCATTGAAAACAATGTATTTCCAAATCCAATTATCACAGTTCAAAGCTACATGAACAGCTGTTTTATCTTTTTTCTCCGAAGTAACATCAGTGACGTAGTATTATCTTTTACCAACAGCAAGGTACAACAGGTAGTACAACTTTTTATCATGTAGTTAGTGCATCACAAACGTGGAGGGAACTTTTCCCTGATTCAGTAAACACGTAAAAGAAACAGTCTGATACCGCTACGGTAAATCAAACGTTAGTGCAATCACAATATACGTCCCCTGACTACGGTAGCCATAATTAACCAATATTGATCCATATATAAGGTGCATCGCATTATAAGGCGCACTGTCGGTTTTTGAGAAATTTAAAAGCTGTTAGGTGCACCTTATAGTGCGGAAAATATGGTACTTGAAGAACTTATTACAATCCATGCTAACATTCATATTCATTGTTGGTGAAGTCTAACCACAGCTGGATTTCCAGCATTAATTATTAGAAAGTCTCTGGGTTACAATGAACCTCATTAGGATGTACATTACAAACTACATGTACATTGCACTGGTCATGTATTGATATTGTAAGTTTAATGATACAATGCAAGTCGTTACAATATGGCCAAGCAAGCTTAGGCGATCAATTAAGTGTACTGTGTGTATTTAAGAGGCAGTCATGTTCCCCCCGGGTGTCTCTATGTTTCCGTGTCTCTGTGAAAGCATCTGGACAGACAGTGAGACACAGACCTGCTAACTCCAATGCAAATAAAATGTTGCATTTTTTAATCATTTTTGACTCATTAATTTTGCACTAATTGAGTCAGTCCAGAGCATTAATTAATCAAAAAAGACACTCATTCACTTCATTATACAAAGTGGTAAATAAACAAGGTGTGACAGACAGATGGTGACGGGTGACGAAACAACCACAAAATTAACTCAGGGAACATTCTGTTGATTTTGTAGTGATCTGCTTGTTTATCTGCTTGAGTGTGCCTCATGTATGTGTGTTTGTGTACCCGCGCTAATGTATATACATGTATAACTTCATGCATTGCAAACCCACCCAGAAGAAAACTGTTGTGATGCCAGAGCAACACCACAGAGGCAACAAAGAAAATTGCACAGGAGTAGAGAGGAAAGATGAAGATGCTGACACCTTGTGAGTTTTTGTGTGTAACAGATGGCTGTCTTTCCATTAGGGAATCACAGATGCAATGAAGAAGGAGTGAGGTGCTGCATGTAGATAAAGCTGATCACATACAGGTAACACACACACACAATCCAGCAATCAGGCTTATTTCCTAAACTGTGAAATAGCAACTCTGTTTTTATGAATGCCTTGTGTTAATGTCAAAAACTGTGATGCGAGGATAACCCTAACAGTACTGTATAGGTTCATGCAGTCAGCGATCCGGCGTCGCTAAGTGATGTCTTATGACAGTGGTCTGCTAAATTGTGGTTTCTAGTTTGCTGAAGATTGTTTTTGAACGAGACAGCCTGTAGGGGTGTGTCACTTTCTCAACAGCAGTCAAGGATGTCCCATATCTGTCACATGCACAAAATGCACACTGACACATACACACACACGCATAAACAAACAGAAAAACAGCTGCCCTGGTCCAATATCACAAACTTTGCTGATGACCACAACACATCATCAAGAGACAGAAACAGAAACCAAGACAGATATGCCGACGCACAATCGGGGAGGGGGAGAGGGAAAAAAAAAGTGGAGAGCGCTATTTGCATTGGGGATCTTTTTTTTTTTTTTTTTGAATAAATAAACAACTTAACATGTCTGTGCCCTAAAAAAGTCATCAGCAATCAGTCAGGACTACGATCAGCAGGGAGATGAGGAGCATTTACACAATGTCCCCCGAGGCTAGGAGCCCAGCACAGACGTACATTACCTATTATAATCCTGCCTTCCCAGCAGCACTACACCAAGAGAGTAGATCAAGACCCACTTTTATATAAATAATATGGTACCCAGCAAATAGAAACATTTCAATTGTTTGCATTAATTTAGAGCTCGACAATGTGATGAAATAAAATGGGGCACAAAATTGCACTGGAATGAGGGGTGTACTAAATCCTCAAGGTGATCACATAAGTCTCATTGATTGTATACATATATTATTTCCATGTCTAATTTACATTACCCACCAGTGCTCCAACGTGATGAAGTAGCGTCTTATTTTTTTTCTGATGTATTTTTCAGAGCATTAAGACCATTTACGACCCAAATGCTTTTCCATTTTTAAAACTCAAAAATAAATCTCGGAGGCAGCAGTGGGATCAGGAGGTCCACGGTAACTGAAGTCAGCAGTCTCCAAATGTATATTCAGGCAGCTCTAGCACCGCTTTGCTTTGCTTTTTTGGCATCATTAGCGTCAAGTCCAATTAGCGTCAATATGAAGGTTGGAAATAGATGCACGTTGAAATGTGAGCACGCCTGTGGCAACACAAAATTTAGCTAAGTTTTAGATGCAGTCTAATTTCTACTGTGGGTGTAGCAGGATTCAATACTGGTTTCCTTTTAAATCACCTTTAGTCTTAATCATAGAACTGGCTTTGGTTTCTTGTCATTCTAAATTTGTACCATGCACAACCACAGGGCACTTTTTTTTTACCCCATATTTTTACTCAAACCTTCATTTCTATTGGATGTTTGAAGGGGAATTCACACTTTACTGCTTGAATATATTTTTTATGCATTCTGTGGCCTTTGCATCAGGAGCCAGTCAACCACCATGAAGACTTAACAATAAACGCCCTGCCATTGTCATGTTTAATTAACCTCCATTCTCTTGTCATGTAATGTAAATTGAAGTTGTGGATGGTATAGGAGGAGGAAGGCATCTCGCCACTCCTCCTCCCTCCATCCCCCTACATCTCCACTCCCCCATCTCTCACTTGCCATGCCTCTGGTTACTGTAACAGCATTCCCTCAGACCACATTTACACATCTATAATTAATTACTACTGTCGCCATGCATTTCTAAACAAGAGCACACTCCTCTATCTCTCAGTCTAACCTATGAAAATCTGCTTCTCCCTACTCCCCAGACTCCATCTTTTACACCTGTAAATCCACATGCACTATTGTGTGTACAGCATTGTGCACATATTTGTAGATAGTTTATGATTTTGCATTTATGGATTCCTATTCCCTCCTTATTAATGGCTATGTTGTGTCTTACCATCTTACTTGAGTATTTAAAAAAAGACCGTTCTACAAATGTGGGGCTGCGAGGCATAAATGACCCGTGTTTATAATCCTTGATACTGCTCCGGCAGTTATTGGAAGAATATGAAAGGGAGGGGAAAAAAATGGAAGAAAGCAAAATATAGAAAAAGGTCGATCACAATATTTTTTCTCAAAGACCACGGATATCATAGACCCTTACAGCAATATTGCCGAGATGTACAACATGAGCTGGAAAATGAGTCAGGGATTCGAATCTAGCATTTTATCCGCCTTGTTTCACTAAAGCTGTGGTCACCAAGGGAAAGAAAGCTTTCTTACAGGGCCTCATCTTCTCCAACTGAAATTATGCACGCTGCTGTGTTTCACATTCATTGTCGTCATCATCACAATGCCAGACAGGGTGAAAAAAAAAAAGATAAACGTGTTCTCTCACAGACCTTTAAAGGTTAAAAAAGCTTAATCTGTTTTTCTGCACCTTGCCTGTAATTCAAGAAACAACCTTCCCTTGACTCCCTGCGCCTTCGAGTGATGCTGAATGAGGATCTTGACTGCATATATACCACAGTACGCTATAGATTATCTCTTCATTGCCTTGATTCTTGAGGGATACTATGGAGGAAAGTGATGTTAGAGAAAGAAAAAAATATCGCCTGAGATAATCTGTGCGTCTGCACTGTATAACAAGATCAAACACATCTCATGGTGGCCACCAGAGATGGTGGTGCTGAGCTGTGTTTACCACAACATTCTAGTTATATCCTTCTTTGCATGGGTACATACAGATGGGCCACAATATGTGCATGTTTGGATAGTATATAGATATGAATGAATGCATTTGAATAAATGCTCGGAGCTATGAAGCAGGGCACAGCTCGGCTACTACTGCTGGCATTCAGCACAAAAGAAAACTAATTAATATGGTAATGTCATGCCACCATATTAACTGATAATGTATGGGGAGGCTTTGTTGCTTTGATTGTACTGATTTGACCTTTGATCTCTAAATGAGAAAATGGAACTGAAATGATCAAATATGAGTGTAGTACACAAGGTTCGCGTGACCTGAAGGTGACACTGTGCACAGCTACATACAGCTCCCCCACCATTATTCACCTCAAAAAAATATATAATAAGCAGGTATTAGGGAGATAAATATACATACATATAAAGAATAAATCAATGGTGTTTCCATTTATCTTTACTCGCCTTCTTGTGAGCACCGAGGAGGAAATTACACACTATTGACTTGTGAAAAGAAAAGGAAGTTTTAAAATGCAGCACAGATTCTGAGCACATACAGGAGGACAGGCTACATGGATCTGAAACATGGCACATCATTTCAATAAAACACCAGCAGTACATGTCTCATATGTACCCGTACATGTCAGGCCATTTAAGCTGTTTAAGAAGTTTTGACCAACTCGCAGCAGATGTTGGAGATTTAAATATCCTCAGTCATAAAATGTACTACAACTGTTGCTCTGAGCATTAATACACACATGTACATATGATTAGATTTGTGTATCAGATGCTGTGGACCCAGTTTTAAAAATGACACCAACACAAACTCTGATTACCTTACTGGTCAAGATTTCCACTGATCCAATATATCTGATGGGTTAAGACTGGCTACCCACAATGCATCGATCAGGACCTGGTCAAGCATTTAAAAGTCATAAGTCACATTCCACAAGAAAAAAGGATCCAGGTATATCTTTCAGTAAAACCTAAGCTCCTCCTATCTCCACCCCAGCCCCCAACACCAATGCTCCGCTGAGCAGCTTAGAAGATTATTCACCCCAAATCTCTGTTAATCACATCCATGCACACCCCCTGGTAAGCCCAAGGCCACCCAGCGCATTTCCTGCATGTTCACAGGCACTGGAACGGAGCAGCTGCTGGTAGCTGACGCTGACCTGCTGCATCCAACACCTTCCACAGGACGTCTTCCTCTGTCTTCCATCACATGAAGCATCTAAGTAGATTAAAATGCACCATCTATCAGAAGAAAGACTGTGGTGCCACTTCAGAAAATGGCATCAATTTTTTACATGTGACATTTCCATAGAGAGATAGCCATGGAGAATCAGTCCAATCTTCCAGTGATAGCCCATCATGGGGTGATCAGTCTCCACTGAGAGAGAACGTCGTTCCCTGCGTGGAAACACACATGCATATTCATGCATTAGCTGGTGATGGGTACACACACAGGGAGGTACATGTGCAAACACAATCACACCTAACACCTCTCTCACTCTCTTTCTCTCTCACACACACACAAGATAAAGCTGCTCAATCCATCAACCTCTTTATAGTGCAGAAATTCACGTTTCAAGTTAATCATCTCTGTCTTCATCCTCTGTCAGTCTTCCTCTTTTTCCCCCTTTCCAAGACATTTTTGTGAAACAAAGGAGGTGGCTGCTTCCAGTTCTTCAGATTGTTCTGTTTAACCACATACTATTAGTCCCAGCCGTCATTTTTCTCCAAAGCAATCTATCCTGTCCATCTCTACCACACTGTGCCTCCAGCATCTCTCCATCCATCCAAATGCAAAAACACACAATAAATACTTTTCAGAATGAATCTCATGACCAGGTTTGGTTTTAAAACAAAACAGACTAGGAAATTTAAATATCGCAGTTCATTATTTGAGCAGAGTGTGTGGTGCGCTGGTTGACAAAATAACTGTAAATACTGACATGGCTAATCTCAGCACAGCTGTTAGTATTAGGTCCTTTAATCCTGGTCCAGATCGGTGATGTGCTCACACTGGCTTGGGGACAGATGAGCAACAGCCACCAGGCTGCCAAGTGGGCTAAAGGCAGCAGACTGGCCTGACGCTCACTTTTAGACATGATAAGCTGTGAATCTGTGGGTCCTGGAGTGAAGCAGTCTTTGTGGTGCATCATACAGCCTTTTGACGCATTACGGGCTCTGCTGCAATCTCACACCAAAACTCTGAAATCTCTGCAATGTTTTTTATTACTTTATTTTTTTCACTTTTGTTCTTTCATCACAACGGTTACATATATCTGCCCTGACAGGATGTCCAAGGAAAACAGGCGAGGATGTGGAAAATGCTTCATTGGTGAAAATAACATCCCAATGTAAACAGAGTTTAAATGCAATATTAATAGCAGAGCTATGAAGGGAATTGCAAAGTTAAAAATGTAAAGATACACTACAAACGGTTTTGTACCACTAAAAAAATACTTACTGCTCTTATTTTGCTGCTTATTCTAAAATCATGATAACATTTGTGTAATATTTTGATGAAATGTCTAAAGCCACTTTCCACACACTCCACAGCCAGGATACCTGTGTCCAAATACAAGAGAATAAAGCAACAAACAAAGCTCAGCTGCTCCTTCTGCATGAGCAAACTACTGTTATGATTTATTAACAGCTTTTCTTTCTCTCTTTCTTCATCCCTTTATATTGCAAATACTAAGAAAATCCTTTTAAGACTGACAGAAGCAGCACACAGCTCTGCAAGTAAACACACACGACACATGATGTGTTTCAGCACAGTTAGCTCAGATGCTCGTCATATAAAGAAGGATCACACCCATTTGATTTTCTAGTCCCATGTTTTATCTGATTTTATCAAATCATATTTGTTGATGCTTTCATAATCTGTCAATCAGAAGTCTAACTGACACACTATCACTCATTGCAGAGGGCTCCCTCTGATAAAATACACTGCACAACACAGGGATGGTTTCTCTTCCTGCAGGCAATATAATAACCCTTTAAATCATAGTGAAAATGACTAGAGCGAGAGGCTGACTCTGCAGTATGAAGTGCTGCACTTCTCTGCTGCTGACACACTGGAGCCAGTCTGCACTGACTTTACTGTCTGATCTGCATACCATGCCATGTGCCACAGCCAATTGTCTGTGGTCAGATGAAGAAGAGAGAGGAAGAGACAAGACGGCATCTGTGTCACGTAGCGGTAAGTAGGAAGGTCGAGAGTGTAAGACATGTAATAAATGACTGACAGATGGAAGCACGGACATGGATGCAAAACTATCTTCTCTATAGGTACAAGGCGGAGGGAAACAATTTGGTCTCAATCCTCTATCTCCAATAACCCTCCTATGGCATTCAAGCACAGAGTACAAACAAAATGTACTTGCTCTCTTTTCTTTATGTCACTACTGAAATCCACAGATTAGTCTTTCAAACAAAACTATTAACTAAGTCCTGCAGATGCTCTGTATCCAGTGTTTACCTACAGTTAGTTAATTTCATGAGCAGATATTATACTGAAATTTAAATGTAATTCAGCAATTCCAAAATGGGGTGACACTGATTAACCCAGTCGTCAGCTTAGACAAACTTACTTTGTATGCACAGTGGGAATCTGTCTAAAATAATTTTAATCATTTATTGAATTGACTGTTATAAAACACAAAGTTCTACAATTGCCAAAACCAATGACAAGGTGTTCCTTTAATTATGAAATCTTCTAATCTTCTAGGTAAAGCACGATGATGCTGTGAAATCTCATTAGAACCTTTAATTTTTAATCTGGGATACAGAAACCAAGAGGCCTGTAGATGTCACAAAAGAAAGAAACCAGGGAACGAGAAGGGGTTCAATCAATAGAAGTTGGCTTTTTATAGTTAATAAAGCTGCATTCACTCTATGCTCACCACACTACAAAGACGGCACTTATGATTGTTAAGTTGCTCCAATTACTGGCTGGCAGAGGCATTTGAGAAAAGCACCATTAACCCCGGCATCGGAAGAAACAGAAAACAGCCGGGTGTTTTCTCTCAGGGAATGTAATTGATGAGACACCGTGGAACAACACACCCACTGGAGCATCCAGTCCCTCGGCAAATTATTGCTTGGCTTACAGTATGTGTGGAGTCTACCTGGTTGCTGTTTTCATGATATCTGGTGCCTGACTATAGCATAACACGCTGCCATTATATACTGTGAATCATAGCTGTTGACTAAATACAGTATGCTAACCCTGCTACTGCAAAATAATGTTTTCTTTTGGAGTAAAAAACATCAAGTTGCTATTAATCATCATTGTGATAATTACAGTTTTTGGAGTGAACATTAATGTATGTGCATTTCATTTTTCCTGGAATCAGTGATGTGCATAAACACAGCTGCATTCAGAGTGTGCTCAGGAGACAGTCTAATCCACACAGCAGAACAGGAATCATCTCTCCGACTGACACGCAGGGGTCTGGAGCAGCCACACAGCACTAATGCTTCTTAACACATTCTTTGAATCTAAGGCTTCGTGTACATAAACTCTTTCTGCATCAAAATATTAATGTTTATTTTCTAAACTTTATGTCTGAATGAAATTCATTGGGTTAGTGAAAAGAGTAAAAAATAAAGATTATATGAGCAGCTGAGTGGTAAAAAGTGTCACCAAGCAGCAAGAGGCTTGAAGTGAGTTTGCATGTTTTCTCTGTATTTTTGGACGTCTCCTCTGGGTTGTCTGGTTTCCCCTCACAGTCCTAAGACATGTAGGGTAGGTGACTTGAAAACCCTAAATTGCCTGTAGGTGTGAAAGGATCTGTGAGTCAGCCCAGTGAAAGACTGACGACCTGTACAGAGCCAACTGTGGTTCACGCAAAACGTGTGCTGGGATTGGGTCCAACCAATTTGGAGAAGTCATTTTATGTCAGGTTTGCCCTGTTAGTACACTTATTTGGACTGCATGTGGTGGCTTTTTTTTCATGCTAGAACACTGGGGCTTTCAGGATTTATTGGTTCATTACTGAAACTACTGAATGGACTGACCACATGAATTCCCCTCATTATTCCACATGTGATCACAATTCATCACCCAAAACCTCATGTTTCGTATGAGTAGCAAGAATTGTACCCATGGGCTTCACATGGGTATGGCCTCTATGCAGGAAAATGCACATGGAAAACACATAGGTTCACATACATTCACATGGGGATTTACATCGGTTTCACACAATTATACCATAAAAATGTTCCAAAACCACACGTTATGTTTTTTTTCCTGTAAGGGACTATAGAGGCATCCACACCCCTCTATAATAATGTGTAATTCCTATTTGTGGCCAATAAGCAAGTGTTAGCAGGATAATACACTAAATTAAGGTAGTCAAGACAATATATACCTGTTGATTTGTCACTGTGAGCACTTTAGCATGTGGATGTTGGCATTTAGCTTCATAGAACAGCTCCCTTCTCTATATTACTATTAGTAGTAGTAATAGTAGTAGCAGTAGTAGTAGTAGTAGTAGCAGTAGTAGCAGTAGTAGTATTAGTAGTAGTGGTGGTAGTAGTAGTAGTAGTAGTATTATCTTGATTACTGAGATAACAGCCAAAATGACCAAAACACTACATTCAATAATCAAAAAAAGTAATTGGCATTGTCATGTTTACAGCCCTATATACTGACATGAGTTGATTATATTTTGGTATGACTGAATTGATTGGTATGGAATCAAATTTTTTGATCGTAATGTTGGCACGTTATAATTTTGCTTATTATAATTATTATCATTATTAGTGCTGTACAGCCCTTTGAGACACAATTTGTCATATTGGGATTATAATAAAGTTTGGCTTGACTTGATATTGCACTGAGAATGCATCAAGAGTTGAAGGTTTGAAAACTAAAGGGTAAATTAAAGTCACTGTTAAGCTATTTGTGGTTGGTCTTTTTATTCCTGAGGTAACTGGTTCTGTATTTCCGTCAACTATTTACTTACATTGTCCAAACACGGAAAAATGAATATCAAACTACAAAGTGGCAAATACACCCAATGCTTTTACATCATGAATGTTTGCACTCAACTGTTTCAAAGCTGCGACTGTTAATGTGACTGACACATGAACATCACATGCTTTAATTGATTGGGTGTCAGAGTGATAAGAGCCAGTCCTTTTAAAGTGGATAAGTACTGTGGAAATTGGGGAAATTTCATCAGTAAAGGTCCACTGAGGCCTATTCATGGGTATGCTGGGGTGCAGCCAGATAGATTACTGTAGAGTCTCCGATATCTGGAATCACATCTCCGCCCCCCATCGGCTTAATGGACTAAATCTCGGGGGAACCTTCACTCCTGTGTCACGCGGCCACACCACTTCTGGCTCAACAAATGCTAAAAATATTACAGTACGAAGGTGAGCAGACTCCACATTCCCTTCAAAATATACAAAAGGCTGTGATTTATCCTGTAAGTGCACGAATCTTCTTTCAGAGCATGCAGGAGCTTGAGGAATCTCATCCACCTCGTCAGCCATTTGGTGTAGGTATTAAACTACCCCCTCCCTTCATACTCCATGTGCTGGGGAGATAGAGGCAACACATAATCAGCTCAGATAACTAGGCTATCACACAAGTGTAGGCTTCCATATCTGTCATTTTTTGAGTTACATCTTTAAAAAAAAAACTGAATACGTTTTTTTTTGCTGCAAAATTTTCAATTAGCTGATTTGCCTTTATCCTATGGAAGCTGTCGGAGTCATTGCCAAGCAAACAGCATTTCTTTGTTTCCTTATCATTTAATTGATCAGCAGAACGATCTGTAATAATGAATTGTTTCTGAGCAAATTCATAAATGACAGAGCGCAGCGTGTAGTAACAACTTCATTAGCCGGGGCTTGAGGATTTGTCAAAATGAAATGTTCATTATACTGTTACCTTGCATCCACGATTCTATCTGCAGCCAATCAGAATTAGAGGAATGCTTCATAAAAACGAATATATTTTTACTACCAGCACTTAGAGCTGGATAAAGTCTACCTTAGACAGTGTGTACTCTTATTTCTTTGTTTGAGGAGTAGGTATGAATTAGTAATAAGCCCAGTGATCCCCTCCCTGCTAAATAGGTTAGAGGAAAGAATATATAATTATGTATGAGGGAAGATGGAGGTTGTGACAGACAGCTCTAGAGATAAAAAAAAAAAAAAAGGAAGCCAGATAGGAAAGATGCGGCGACACTGTGTGTTTATTGTGGATGGGTAGCCGTATGGTTCCAGCCTTGGTGGGTGTGCTGTTGAGCACTACATGGTTGAGTTGAGCTGCAGTGCAACTCGCTGTGGCTCACTCAAAAAACCCTCACCCACAGAGAGTTCCCCAACTGTCACATACCACTGAACCACAGTAAACAACACACACACACACACACATACACACACACACACACACACAGCATAGCCATTTTCATTAACAGAACCACTGGCACACTCAGCCCAGCTGGTCCCTGAGTCGACACTGGAACTGCACATCTGGTGTCAATGCTCTGTTAGAGGGAGGCCATCTGGTTGGGTGGAGGAAGGGGGGAGACAAGACTGGGAGTCAAAAGAGATGGTGGAGACAACCAAAACCGGATTCTCATCGATACTGCGCCATTCAACGCATGCACATACAAAAAAAAAAAAGAAAAGGATGCGTTTGTCAGATGAAGCGCATACCGTGCATTAGTCCTCTTCCGAGTAAGAGGATTAGATGTCAAAGTCAGGTTTTCTCTCCGAGCATTTGGAGCTAATGGCAATGAACAGATAGTATGTTTAATGGCTCAGACTCTCAGCAAAACACGCGTCTTCTCAACATCAATAATGCTCCCTCTGTATTGTCCCATAGCTTCCACGGGGGAACTTAATATTACATAATACATAGAAACATTAATAATTCTAAAGTGTTTCCATGTGACGCCGCAGTACATTTTTAACCTCCCTGTTCCTTTTGCTGTAATGTATTATGTTATTCAGCGTTGCAGTGCCTACCAGTCTGATTGTATTAGATAGCTGACTGTTGAAGGGACGCCCGTATAGAATCCACGCAACGCTCCAATTAACTCCGTTGAGCTGCATTTATACTTCAGTGGAAACTATATATGCGGGGTTGCACAGCGGCTGATTATACATGGTGTTCAACAGTGTCGCAGAGACGCTCCATTTCCAGCTGCAAGCACGAAGCCAGTGTGATACAAATCATCTTAGTCACCTATTGATGCATCAACTGAATGTCCTGCAGCGGTTTGTAGGTGCAAATATCCCCATCCCTGCCCTTCTGGTTATACTATGAATGACTCACAATATCTCCGACATGCTTGTAAATGTTTTTACTGACCACGGCCTGACCCTGACACCAGTAGAGATGTGTAACACACATTTACATTTGCTTCAATGCGAGGATAAAGGTCAGAAAATGACCACCGAAACCCTGGGATGCACCAGCAGAAAGCCACTTATACTTTACATTAAGGCAAACTCACCCACACACACACACACACACACACACACACACACACAGAGCCTCCTGCTGCCAGTGGCCGACTGAATCATGCTCTTATTAAACCTTGATCGGAATTCGAGCTCGGGCATTATCCACTTACAGTTATTAATGTTGCAGCTCTCTAGGGAGGACAGAGCAGGCACCGAGAAGCAGAGAGGGGGTGGACGACGCACACCACACATACAGATGTTGGCATAAAAGCTCTGACTGGAGGTAGGATTGTTTACATTACACGCATGGATGAGGCCTGCATCATTTCAGTAACTAGAAAAATTCCTTTAGATGAGGAGTTGGACAAACGCAGCTTCTGTCTAAAAAAAAAGAGACCGAAAAAAAAAAACAAGCAAGAAGTAATCCTTTAAAAAGACACGTTGTTATCAAACCAATCAGGAAAGTGGTGCAGACCTGGAAACAATAACCCAGCACTAGATGCTTGATGAGACATAACAAAATTGCTCCTAAAAATCCTAGCCTCAAGGGAGACAAAGAAATTGAGATTCTCATTTTACTTTTCCAATATACTCAAACCTCAGCATCCGTTAATTAGAAATCCAAAGACATTCCCTCTTTTGGCTGAGTTAATTAAGAAGGAGCACAATTACCACTACTATGAAGAGCTGCGTCGAGATAAACATAAGAGTAAGGGAAGAGCAGAGGAGGGAGAGAAGGAAGTAAAATTAATAGAGTTTATGTTGCATGTACGGTAACGTCAGACAGGAAGGGAATTTGCAGTTTGAAGGTTTGTAAAGTTCTAAGAAAGACAGAGGTGAGGTATAAAAAAAAATCAATTTGGATTATTTCCGCACATAAGAGCTCAGCAATGAGTCTATAAAATTGTTGGTTCAGCAAGTGGAGAAGGAAAAAGTGGAAAATGGTGGATACATCCTTTAAAGGTAAAACATATGCTGAAGTTACACTGTACACATAATTCAGACATTGTGTTTAGATCTAAAGAAAAACATTTACATAGTATAACTTCAGACATATTTAGGCCTTTTACAGGTTCATGCAATTTGCTTCTTTGTAGATGATTCCTTTAGATTGGTGGCTTTAATTAAACAAACAATGCAGCATCTCTACATTTTTATTACTATCCATGAGAGGCTTTGTTATTGTTGTTGTTGTGGAAACCAAAATACATTTTTACCACCCACACAGATTCCTTTTAATTAAATAGGACTGAATCATACAGCACCGGGCAGCCTGTTCAGGTTGTGGCTGCCCCTCGCCCAGCGTGACCTCCAACAGGGGGCAGCGCTCCCTGACTGTGTACCAGATAAAGTGGCTAATTGTTGGATGTTATGGATGGATTATTTATGTGATTGTTTTTGTTATGTTTGAGGGAAAAATTCATGTCAAGATGAATTTGAAACAATGGAAACCACTGTCCTCAGGTAACTGGCTTGTTATTCAGCCATTGCGTTACATCCATTTACACACTCTGTGTTTTCTGTTTGTTTGTTCATAGGAGGTATTACACTACAGCATGCGAGTTACACCTGTGGTTTGCAGTAAAATGTCCTTCCCTCTAGCAACTTAAGGCTTTGTGCCGTTAGCAGTTTGTCATCCTTCCTAATCCTTAATAGCTCGTCCAAGAGTTACAGCACCTGTACGTACATCCGCCAAGCCATGTGAGGGATGGGGATGATACCAGCAAGGTATGACTGCCCGGACAACACTGTGGTACAAGGGGAGTGGCGGTGGTTCTTGAACGCCAGCCAAAACCAGCAAGACGGGGGAGGGGGAACGCACGCAGGGAAGAGGGGAAGCGACAACTGTGGCTGGATCTGGCTTTGATGAGGAGGCACGAGAAGAGGGGAGGCTCAGTCTTCGAGGGAAGCAGGTGTGTGAGGAGGTGATAAGAACATTGTGGCAGACACTACACACACACACACACACACACACACTGGCATACACACACACACACACACATGCATGCAAACAAATAAACAAGCAAATACTACTCATGGAAACTGTTCATTCAACTTCAACACTAAATTTAAATGGCATCCCTTCAAAAAAAAAAAAAAAAAAACGAGCTTGCACTGGTGCGGTCTCTAACTCTTTCTGTTCCTTCGCATCATCAGAGGACAGACGGAGAATTATGGTGTGAGAAAAGACAAATTTAAGAGCAGAATGAAAATGATGAGAAAGGGAAAAACATGGCAGGGAGGCTGATTTACGGAGCTAATACTGTAGCAAACAAAATTGTTCTCTGTGGGCGGAGAGGATGTGTGTTGCTGCCTACTGTAACTTGTTCCTGCCTGCACACATATACCACACACATATACATTCATTTGTGAGAGTTAAAGCATCCCTAGAGAGTGCTTTGTGGCAATACGTGCTACGCAACGGGGGGAAAAGTAATTTATGGATAAGATATTTGTTTGGCTGGCTTATTTCAGAATCCATTAAGATTAATTAAGTGTTGCTAAATGTGGTGCTACGGAGTTCAGATCTCGCAGATGCATTCTCATCATTAGCTCACAGTTTATTCAGCTTGCTTAACAGCTTCTAATAGCCTGAGTGAAGCCAGACCAGAGTGTTTTAATGGCTAGAAAACAGCTAGTATGACTACTGGACTGGGTGGATGGTGATTTAGTGATCGACTATTGCAGTGTCAATGTATAAACCATGGGGTGTGAATGTAAATCCACACCCCGCACACATCCAAGCATCGTATGCACCTGCGCATGCTTGTTAATCAAAGGCAGGGAGCGGGTGAGATGGAAAGGAGGCAATTAGACACTCTGTCATCAAATATTTGGTTTGTTTGGCAGGAAGTCTGCATTAAAGAGTGAAGGAGACACCGCCAAGCAGGCTCAGCCTACTTTACATCCACCGTTATTTCACATAGACTTTGCACAAGCAATTAGCTCCAATCAGGGATTAATTGAGCTAACACAGAAGGAGAAGGATGGTTTTGGAATTGTTCGACTTCAGCATTTTGTCCTAAGTCCAATTAAAACATCATTTAACTGATTGCCTGTCTGTTCACTATGACTGTTTGTGCACTGCTGTATGTTTCCATCGGTGAGAACAGGATCTCTACCATCATGAGGAAACTCAATTGATGCTCGAGAAAAAAACAAAGAGGTGGACTTTGAGTGCAGGCTTTTTTGCCAACTGCTGTTTTCAAGGTCAAGAATTTTAACAAGGTTGTGTTTGCCTTC
>OOFC01031319.1:6075-20411 GCA_900323345.1 Pseudochromis fuscus | reverse complement strand
CGACCATTTTTGAGTTGAGTTTTTTGGAGCCAGCCTCTAGTGGCCAACAGGAGTATTGCACTTCTTTGCATTTACCATTGGCTTCATTTTTAGGCCCGGTGGCTTCGTCCATTTCTAGATACGGTCCATGATCTTTACAGTTTCCCCTCATATAGTATTTCATGAAGCAGCTGAGTCCAAACTCCCGCTCTGCGTCTTGGCGTCCTCTCTCTCCGTCAGGGTCTCTCGGTCAGTTGATGTGATGACGGGGCTGCTGTTTGATGTGGGCTGAAAGCGTCATGAACACTCTAACTCACACACACACACACACACACACACACACACACACACACACACTCGGCCGCTCCACGTGACGAGGTGGGGAATGAAATGAGAGATGGTGATACAAACACAAAAATAGTCAACTCTGCTCGGCCTCACCTGACCCCACATAAAGGAATTTTTGAAGCAAAACCTCTCGACATGTGTACAATACCATTTATACCAGAACAACAGTGTTTGTCTTTACAGAGGAGCTCGTGTTTGTCGAGAGTATCATCAGTCTGTAGAGGAGAGCTGGGAACACTTGACCCTGTTTGTTAGTTTTTTCTGTCGAGAATCGGTTGTTTGGGAGCAGGCAGTAAGAGAGCAGCCGACATGTATTCCCAACACTAACAAATACAACAACATCATCGACGAACTTCTCAGCAACCTAGTAGAGCGGGTCGCCTACAAATCGTAAGGTTTGGGGTTCAATCCCCACTTCCACCTGTCCAAACGTCAAAGTGTCCTTTGAAAAAACTCCTTTGTTACAATGAAACAAAATAATTTCACTGCATGTTGTACTGTGTATTATTGTGAGTGACAAGATTTACTGTCACAAAAAACCCCAACAGTACAGACACAGAATACATGATGGGTATGAATGGTGCAGAAAATCGATTTGATCAGGGTTTAAAATCCAGAGCGGCAACAATTTGATGATTAAGTGATGCGATGAACTGGTGACCCGTCCAAGGCTGACCCCACCTTTCGTTTATTTTCAGATGGGAGAGGCTCAGCCCCCCTGTCAGGAAACTTTTCTCTATTTGCTGTTTAGGACTGTGAGATAGTTAGGTTCATACCCAGTTTCCTAACACACAAGACTCAAACACAGAATAGACCTTTAAGAGTTTTACTCGCAGCAAGACACACAGAGTAAATGATTACATTCAGGTCTCAGTGGACAGGAAGGTTTTATAATATGACAGTATTATCATTTTGGTACCACCCTCACACAGGCCAGATCTTCTTCTTTCTTCAAGGTGGAGTCCCTCATCAAAGGTGTAGGAACCAGCTCAAACTGGTTTTACCAGTTGCACATCAAAATATGTCATGCAGAAAATATGCACAAGGGGTCACAGGTTACAGAAATAATGACTTATATAGAAATAAATGTGTTTACAATGATAAATGTATTTACAATTTCCCTCACACCCCCATTTACCCGGTAGAATAAGTGTGTAGATGGTGGATGGATGATGGACAGATTTATGATTCAGCAATTACCGTATTTTCCAGACTATAAGCCACTACTTTTTTCCGACGCTTTGAACTTAAACACCAGTGTTTCTTATGTATCGGCGGCACGAAGCTCGTTAGCTTTTTACAAGCTAGCAAGCTCCGTGCCGCCGATACATTTAGCCTCGTCACATCAGACCCGGTCAGAGTGGACCACATGAAACTGTTGTAATAAATTCACTAGCGGCTTATAGACAGGTGGGCGCAATAGTCCGGAAAATACAGTATTCTCCAGTTTTGGCTTCTCAATGGCAAGATGTGCATTTTTGTTTCTCAAATAAGACAGTTAATTAAGCATCTTTGGGTTTAAGAGAGATGGGACTGCGTTGATGAAACTGTTTAAAGGTGGGCTGTTTTTTACCCAACATTTAGTCTTCTTTATGTCTTTTACACCAATATTTACCCAGCTCAGGGTAAAAACAGCCCATTTTAGAGATTGAAAATCCAAAAGCGAATCATAAAAATACAAATTTGTTGCTCCAGTTTTTTGTTTCGTGGTAAATAGCAGCCGTAAGACACGCGTGTGGGACAGGAATAAAACTAATAAATGTCACATATGTACTGTGAATGTAGATTCTCTCTTATTCTCTGCTGCTCTCTCACATTGATTTACACTCTCACTAGCTCACACACACATACAGTGACACACACACAGTGCCTCCATAAGTGTGTGTGCAACTCACACAGCATTTAATAGAGTGTGGGTGTTCAGCTGGAGCAGAATGAGAGCAGCAGCTGTGAGTGGCCGACTTCAGGTTACCATAGAGAGAGAGAGAGTGAAGGACAGACCGTCACAGACAAACACTTAGAAATATGAGATTTATTTTATTTTTTTGATCTATTCAGTGCTATCCTCATTTTTTCTTTTTATTCTTCATCGCTACAAATGAAACAATATTTGCCATTGTCTGTGCGTCCCGTGAACCTGCCTCTGTGCTGCTGTAGCCAGAGGCAGCGGAGAGGAGCGTGGGAGTTTTCCAGCTGCAGCAGCAGGACGAGCAGCTCAACAAGAACACAGCTGAAAAAAAAAAACTTTACCGCTGTTAGTGCTGCTACAGAGGAGAAAAAAGACGTAGTTAATCCACGATCACAAAATAACATCACAGTGTGCTCGTAGTGACACTCTGAAGGGGCTTTAATTCACCCACAGTACGTTGTGACGGTGCTGATTAGCACCGATTAAGCTAAAGTGAAAAGAGTTGCAAGTGTGGGTGTCTTAATTAAAGGGTTTTGTGATTTTTCTCAGCTCAGCGTTCTGCAGAAACACATTCATAAACACCCTTCAAATTCTGCTTTAACAGGTCAAGTTGAAGGATTAATCACATTGAACCTTTAACCTTGAATAAATGGACCAAGCTCCTCCCATCATATCCAAATATGGCCACTTTAGGCTTGTATTAAATGCAGTAACTTTGAAGTTTTGATCCTTCTTTTAAGCTTTTAACCCTTTACTTCCAAGCATAGCGCCGGCGCTACGTCTGCACATGCGTCTTTGGATTACCGTAATTATGTCACGGTTTGCGCAATTGGAAAAATTCAAATGGTTTCTGAGAGCTGAGACGTTGCACTTCACGATGAATATGGTGTCATTACAGTATTTTCACTAGCACCTCTCCCAGATGCCGGAAACCTAGCCGCCTTACTATATACTACGCATTGTAAGAGTGTAATAAGAGTGAAGATGAAGCAAGAATAGCAGAAAAACACAAAAATGGATTTTGACTTTAGAGATTTATTGAACAAAAACACTGCAGTTGGACATGAATGTTAGATTTTGCATGTTAAATTTGAAATCAAGCATAAAAAGTCCAGGTGGAAACTTGGAGGCTCAGGTGTTAAATAATGATTTGTACTAAAATATGAGCAGTTCTACTATGAGAGGAAATTAAGTCTGCTATCCTGTGCAGTTGAGCTAAATAAAGACAATGTTAAGAAATACAGGAACACCTGTAACCTTGTAAATGCTGATGGGCCTTCACCAGACACTTGATGAAAACACTGACGGTCCTCATTCAAAACAATTACAAACATGTAAAACTTGAAGGATGTGACTCCTGTGAGACACAAACGGAGCAACCGCCTGGTTTTATTTTGTGGACTGTCATCAAGTGTCTCATCGAATTACTGTTAATTAGCCACCGCTGATGTGAGCTACCACCGGCGGTAGTTGCCATGAAGATAACTTTTCACAAACTGAGCGTTTTTACTGCATGTGAGAGTGGAAATTACACAGTGTAAGTTGTGCTTTATTTTAGCCAATTTGTTCCAACATGGACGGACACCAACGCAGCACCAACACATTTAGCTGCTGTTTATGTCTCAGTTCTTCAGTAAATGCCTTTGATTTCCTCCTCCCTGAATGAGGGCCTGGTCCTAAATCTCCACTCGCCTTTTCACTCCGTTGTGCTCTGAAGCAATCATCTTTTCACGATATAGGCATCTTCAAAGTGCTACAGGTGGAGTCTTAAAATAGACAATAAAAGGAAAAGAGCTCGGTGAAAGGTACTCTGGGTCTTTGAGCCTGCAGCTGTCATCTCACAGGGTAAAAAAACTCATTCCTGCTTGAGTGCCCTTGAGCAACAACACCGAGCCGCCCACCTGCTGCAGAGGAGTCCACTCTGCAGTCCAACACCTCAGGTGAATGTACTGCATGCGTGTCACAGGGGGTTTTGCCAAGAAGCAGATTCCTCCAGCTACTGTGTGAGATGGTGACAGAAAGATGGCGGCGGAGTCGTCAGCATGTGCGAAACGAAGAGAGGAGGTGTGTGAGAGGCTGCGAGTGGAGGAGACGCTCTAATCTAAATGTCAAAGAACGCCTCTGAGTCATTACAAAATGGAGGGCTGCTCAGGCCGAGATGTCGATAGTGTGGGATTGTGGGCTGATGCCAACTGAACGCAGGATGGAGGAGACACTGCACCCGCTCTGTGGAGATTTTCAGAAATTCAGACGGTGAAGCCGGTTTTTCAAGTCCATGGCTTTGATCTGTACCAGAATAACTGTGCTTCTGCTGGACAGAGTGACAGGAAGTTGTGTAGACATTTGTGAAGCCTGTGAACCGTGGTGATGCTTGTCCAGTGGTGCCACCAGGTTCCTGCTCCTGTCAGTTTGAATTGTAATAACTTCACAAATCCTCGGCTGTTCCCTGTAGTCCTACCGGGTACATATTTGAGGTTTTCCAGTTCCTTGTAAAAGTACCGTATTTTCCAGACTATAAGCCACTACTTTTTTCGAACGCTTTGAACTTAAACACCGGTGATTCTCATGTATCGGTGGCACGAAGCTCGTTAGCTTTTTACAAGCTAGCAAGCGCCGTGCCGCCGATACATTTAACGTCGTCACATCAGACCCGGTCAGAGTGGACCACGTGAAACTGTTGGAATAAATTCAATAGCGGCTTATAGACAGGTGCGCTCAATAGTCTGGAAGATACGGTAATGATAATGGCATGTATATTACCAAATATTAACATAGTGTCACAAAAACACAGTGAACATGCCTGTAGAGTCTGTGCGTTTCACATGTGGATTCAGGGACTCATGTCCAAGGAAGTGAAGGTTTCTTCAGGCCTTTGTTGTCTCCTTCTTCATAGTCCTGCACAAAATTTGTTTCACTGTATTAACCTTTTAACATTGCCTGTCCAGGTGTCTCACTTTGGCAGTTAGGGGAAGAAACATGTAAGTATAAATATGGGGGTAAATTATGTGGGTGTTGTTGGGTTTAGTTGTTGCACCTCTGGTTTAAGTAATGCAATAGTCCACTGTGGGGGTGCAACGATTATCACAAAACAAATTTCATTGTTGACTATTGTCACCAGAGGTGTTTTCGAACAGAGTGAGGCATCTCCCTTCCTTCCTATCTCTGCACATGTGCAGTAGCGTTCAGCAGCAAGTAAACAATATGGCTGATGCAGATTTCCTCTCTGTATCAGTCACAGCTGATATCAGCAGCAATGCGGATTAAGAGATGTATTTCTGAATGAAGTATTCATCTTTTTTCTCTGAATTATTGATTAGCACATAATTTAAACAACTTTGTGATGAATTTAAAAACTGTAAGCAAAGTAAGAGCCATTTAAAAATTATGCAATTCATAATCCGATTAGCTGACTAATCGTTTCAATAATCGGTGATTAATCGACTAATTCAGTCCACGTGAGAATCTTGCTGTACTTTAGTTAACAGGTTAATAACTTTGAAGCTGGGTCATCGTCCGATTCACATTACATTTACATTGACCCACAGGCATCTTTAACATTTAAACCGATTACTGATTCATATCGTTGATGTTTACTCCCCCATATACACACCCCTTAGTATAAACAAACTAAGATGTAGTTCAGAGTATTCAGCCAGAGTACAAAAAGTAAGTAATGGTTGTAAAACTGTGCCGTTTATAGCATGCATATTCACTGTTGTTTTAACCATTATTCAATCCCGATGTTGCTGAGTGCCTGAAGTTTTAGTTGAGTCAGTGTGGGAATAAGGGCCTCCACCTCCTTATCCGTCTCAGCCATTAATCGATCGCGCCTCCCTCCAGCACAACTTACTGTCTCCCCCTTGGCTTCACAGTAATGCATTGTAGCAAAGCAATTAAATTTACAAGCATTCAGCTGCTACTACAGCACTCACTGTGTTTGGTCTTTTTTTGTTCTTATATTCGCCCATGGTCTCCATGGCAACAAATCTAACAAACCCCTATCCGTCCCTCTCCATCTCCAGTTTCACGCTCTTCATGGTGTGATCTTCGCACTGTTTTGCTCAGGGGTGAATCTGAGTCCTTTGCCCCGCCCTGGGAGGGGGCTGGAGGTCGTGACTGGTGTGGGTGAAAAAGTGCTGTCGAGGGGATTGCGAGCTCTGCTTCAACACAGCCACTGCTTTGTCTAGACATCGAGTTCCTCTGCAACACTGGCAGCTCTGTTCTCACCCCTGACAGCAGTTTCTGGTTAAATCAGCTGAAAACAACTTTGCTGTTCAGGGAATTGAGTGTTATAGGTGGGTTTCTTCTCCCGGCCTGGCATTTTGATTCTGACCCTGGGAACAGGGGTCACGCAGTAGAGATGGATAAAGTGCTTCGATGCAGATATTCTCCAAAAACCTGCTGCGTTTCTTCATCCAATAGTAAATGCAGGACTCGTTTACCCTAAGATAACTAAATAGAGATGTCCATGATATTTAGATGCGACAAGGGAAGTCAAGTACATGCACACTACATCCTACATACATATCACATCCTACAAGTGCTGAACTACAGTGGAGGGGAAGTTAATACTATTATTCTTCGTGTCTCATATCCCTTTTTTGCTTTGCCTGGCCAGTTAAAAACTGAAATATTCACTTGACAGATTTTCTTGACAAACTGCTGATCTCAAGCTTCAAACAGTTTAGTCCACGCTGTAAAATAGACTCCCTCAATTAGGCTTGTATAGTTTTGGGGTGTCCTACATGGAGGTAGCTATGTGTTGGTTTGGGTTTTCTGATGCAGGAACTGATAAAATTGACCGTATGATGACATTTTGAAAAAAATGTGATGCTTTTAGTGTGTAACTTGAAGATTAGTAAGTGTTGGACTTTTCAGCAGAACCGGGATCCAAGGCATACATCTAGGGTGCTCCCTGGATTTGGATCCTGGTGGACATCTTTGGTGGGATTTAAAGAAAACAGTGGCAGCAGAGAAACGAAAGAATATTACTGAGCTGGAAGCTTTTGCACAAGAAACAAGGCATCAGAAGGTGGTGAGAACCCACTGGAGACATTTATTGGAGGTCATGAAGGTCAGAGGATATCATTATCCATCCATCATCTATACCCACTTATCTAATTGGGTCATCGGGGTCATGCGTGCACGGGGCGAACATCCACAGAGGAAGACTCGAGCCGAGATTCAAACCACCATGCTGCCTGGATATTGTTTTTTGATCCTTATTTTGGAGGTTAAACAATATCGACCAATCATACTTTGAGGATATTATGTACTCACTACGTGTTCCAGGTTAAGAGGGTTGAATTATATTGATTGTTACTGTATGTAAACAAACATGCTGATCCCACACGCCATCTGGACGCTATACTTCTTTAAGGCGGTGGTTTTTATCGTGGTGTCGTTGAGGCCTGATTGTTTGGACATTTTTATCCCATCCAAGCTCATTTCTCTAATTAGTTCCTCCTCCCTGGATGAAGACTCGCTAATCAGCGGAATCGGCCACTGTGGTGATTTGCTGGAATGAAATCCTGCAGACTCCAGGGCCGTGATGGCACAGGGCTGAGAATGACTGTTTTAGAGAGTGCCAGCTCATCTCTGCACGACAGACACCGATTAGAGGGCGTACCCGCTGCTTTGGCCCGGCCGGTGTGCCAGTTGACCCTCTGTTTCACACTAGGACCGGTTCTCACCTCGCCAACCGGCCACGTGGCAGGACCGGACTGGAGCTGTTCTGGACGCCCAGGTCCTGGCAGCAGAGTCGGGATGGAGCATGTTGTGCATAGAGCTTCATCCTGATTAAAAGATTATTATTAAAGGTTATTACTGAAGCAGCTGAGTTTAAAAATGACACTAAAAACACACTGAACAATATTGTGATTCTAACTGGGTAGCAATTGAACTGAGTACATGCTGGGTTAATGTAACTCAGAAAGATGTGCTGTTTTTACCCAACATTTCGTAGTTTTTATCCAAAATATTGTCATTTTTACCCATTTTTTTGTTGGTTTTACCTAGAATTGTTCAGTATTTTGTGATTATAGTGTTTTTACTGAGTATTTTGTCTTTTGTTTACCCAATTCATGGTCAAAACAACCCATAGTGCTGGGTTAAATTAACCCTGAAGCTCTCATTTTTAATGGAGCAGATGGTGATGGACTACATCACTAAAATAACAAGCATCACTGGGACCCAATGTTGTGGAGAAACACGTTAATATTTCTTTATTGTAGTCAACAAGCAACAAAATAAATTTAGAGAAATGCTTCGCTTTTACATTATTGTGCATTGAGAAGCTTCCTTTAGATCAGTGGTCCCCAACCACCGGACTGGGGACTGGCAGTTGTTACCGGGCTGCACAGAAAGAATAAATAAAAATATAACTTCTGTTGTGTTGATTATAAGAGTCTAAGAGACATTTTATTTTGAAAGGAACGACCGGATTCTCTTCAGCTTAACTTTTTGCCTGTGCCTCTTGACACGTCAATACGCTTGTCTCGGTCATGTGATACAATGTATCACCTGTAACGGATAACGTCAGATACGTTAGCCAAAAAATAAGCCCACAAACTAGTGAAAATGAAAAAAATACAAACGTCTTTGGAGAACTTCTTTGCAAAGGGTAAGAGGACAACTTTTTATTCCGGTCGTGTTATTTTATTTTTGCTTTATTTATCTGTCACACCTTGAAGTCCGGTCTGTGAAAATAATACCAACATTAAACCGGTCCGTGGTGCAAAAAAGGTTGGAGATCACTGGTTTAGATAATTGGACTGAATGAATCTGAATTGTTCACTATTTTGAAACATTTTAAAGATGAATCCCTGACAACAAGTGACAGATCAACCAGTAGAAACAGTAAAAGGTTTCGTGCAGCCATATACTAGATGCCCCCACATGCTACCCACAACCCCTGGTTCAGTAAAAGTGTTTTCCAAGTTAATTGTTTTCCACTGAGCTGAAATCTGGAGGAGATGCCAAAACTGGCTGACGGTCAAGCCAACGCCTTTCACTGCTCCATTTACACCACAGACCTTCATCGTTGGGGTTGGTTTTATTCTGCCCTTCCCAGGCTGTTTTAATTCAGCTCAGCGAGATGTTGTTTCTAACAGTGCCAGGAGGCACCGCGTCATTACAGCGTGGTCGCTTTATGGGAAGCCCTGGTATGTACATTAGAGGTTTGTGAGGGGAGGAGGCATTAGAAAGGGATAGGGGGTTGTTTTTGGAGCTGATGTTGAGTTGTCGTCTGCTTGTGTGTGATCCGGTGTTGTTGTTTGTGAGAGGAACAATTTGAGTTTCTTTCTGCAAAGTGAGGAAGAGTTGGGGGAGTGTGAGTGCCTGAAAGCAGTGAAAATGGTCCGTTATGTACGAGCTTCTCGATGATGAATAGAGTGATGACAGAGGACATATTCATTGCAGCGTGTATTAATGCATCTAAAAATTCCTCTTTGATGAAGGATGATTGAATAGGTATGATTCATTCTGTGCATTCAGCCTGTGTTTGACCCCATTCCTATTAAGACGTGTTCACAGTTTTCGCCTCGTGTTCACTCCAAACACAAAGGGATTTCACCCCACATCAGTGAACAGCCAATAGGAGTACTCCTTACGGAAACCCCGGTGGCAGCCACTTCCATGATCAACAATGAACTAGATCGCAAATATTCAGAATTTCTGACAGATGCCATTTTTTTTCTTGTTGTTTGAAACACATCTGCACGGTTTGCTGATGATTTAAAAATGGCGTGTTTGTTGGGACAGATTACGTACAGTGATGACTCAACGATGCAGTGATGATTCCGACCAAGAAGATTTTAGTACCTGCTCCTACCTGACCGGGTACTTTTTACGAGGTACGAAAAGTTGTACCAGGTACCAAGTTCCAGGTACTTTTTTGCCAGTGTAAATGTGCTAAAACCGAAGCGAGGTGGGGCAATGCGGTACCAGTGTAAATTCAGCTTAAGTCCTGTAAGTTATGAGTTGGACCCACCGTCAATTAAACTGGTTCCAGCTCATCCCCCAACACCTTGTCGTAGACCTCTGAGTGGTGCACTTCCTGAGATGCTCAGTCATCTGGCCATAACCACTAGGCCCTTATCAAAGCCACCCAGGTCTTAACGACTGCTCATTTCTCTTGCAGCCAACACATTAACTATGAGGATCAATTGGTCTCTTAATGTTTAATGTCCCAGACCTTGACATGCATCATTACTACAGGATATTTAATGCAATTCACTCCTTCCATGAGTAGTCATAATGTTTTGACTTGTAGATAGATACATATATGATACATTGCTACCAGGAGCTTGTGGAGTTATTAGGTTTGAATGCAGGATTTCTAACTTTTTCAAAATCAGCTTGCGATCCTTTCCCCTAAGACTCTGTTGTTTTTAACCCTAAACCATTTCATGTAAGGTGATGATGAACTTAGCTTGTTTTTGGGACTGTGTGGACCGTCAGATGTCTTAATTTGAGCTAGCTAGCTAACTGGTTCCTCATTGTTTGAGGAGAAACAATGGAAACTTTTACCATCTGTTACAATCCCTCAATGGTCTCAATGAATATGGTCTTTGCAGAACTTGCTCATTCAGCTTAAAAGTACCTTGTGTCTGGTTCATCTCGACCTGATTTGACTGACGAAGCCACAGTTGCTGCATTTGCCCAACAAGAACTCCAGTTTTGACCGTACAGCATCATCTGACAAAGGACCCTCGCCTGAAGCTGTCCACACCTATTATCTCCTTTACTTCCCTTCTCCTGACGCTAATAGGCTCTTATCTGTGAACAAAGAATCCCTGCTGCCTTTCTCCTCTGCTGTTCTTGCTCTTGTTCCTCGTCCTTGTACCTCTTTATCTTACACGTGTCACCGGAGGCTTCGCCGTGACTCAGATTCTCGTTTCAATTCTGGCAGTCATTAGTAGGTACTGTTAATCAGCTAAAGATCTAATAACTATTGGAATGAGAAAACTGGAAAACTGAATGTAATGGTGAAGTTTTGACCTTTACAACTTGATCTTATATCTACATGTAGTTGGAAAGCCTCTTTGTCTGTGTTTATTACCCTTTATTGGAATCTACAGCTCAATCAATAGTATTGGTTAAACATTGGTTAAACATCTTCTTAGCCGCTAGAGGGATCATTGTAATTTTATTAATACATAGTGTTTGCTGAAGTGGTTGTAGTGTCTGAGCTTCATTATCGGGAAACACAGAGAAACAGAGAAAATCTTTGTTTGGAGGTAAACTTTGTCAGAGTATTAACTTTTAAATCCTCATAAGCCCCAGAATACAAACTGTAAAATCAACACAGACTTCAGTCAGCTGTAAATCCTAAATGAACAACCTTGTGCTCTGTGGTGGACGTGACTTGAGACTTGAAAGACTTTTGAAATACTATAAGTCTTCGTTGTTTATATCTCCAAGACGAAGCAGCTAGAAAGCAGTCAGAGTGCGCAAACCTCCACCAAGGCATAATCCATGTCTGATCTCCACCCAGTGGTGTCAGAGTGTGGACACTAACATCCTGAACGTCTGTAGATCTTCAACAAAATCCATTAAGTTGTGACCATAGACTGTGTATAGAATGGGCAAAGCTAACGTGACATAATCCTTTGTTTTGTGGACTGGATTTAAATTTCACCATGCAGTTTTTTGGACCCAGAAGTGACCATATTTGGATATGAAGGGAGGAGTCAGGAGGCGGGTCTAACCATTGAACCCGTGGATGATCCCCAATGAGTATGAGACTCGAGTTTAGGTTAAGTCTTGTTGGAGATCCTCCTTTTGAAGCCTCATATCTCCTTAATGATGAAATGATTTTCAGAGGCACCACCTGTCAATCAGGCTAGCCCCGCCCCTAACTCCTCCCACCAGATCTCTGAGAAGAAGAGTTGAGTTTATCTAATGACATCAGAATGACTTGTGAAAAAATGTATTGACTGAATATTTCAGGATTGAAAATTGAATTCAGTTGGAGTTTTTGCAGCCAGCATCTAGTGGCCATCACAGGTCTTAGGTGTTTCACTTATTTCTACTTCTGCATTGGAATCAGTTTTGAGATCCCGTGGCTTTGTCCATTTCTGCACACAGTCTAAGATTTGTACCTACCACCACCTCCTACTTCTTCTTTCGCTCAGGATCACAGACTGAGTGGTATTTTGCTGCCCCCTGTTGGTTCTTGTCTTTTCTCTGATCTTCAAAATTTTATAATAAAAAAGTAAAAGTTTTTCTGTAATGTTGCTGTGCAGGTGAAAACGCAGCTTCCTTGTCTGAGGTAAAAGTTTGCATTGGTCATATTGGTAAAACTAAACCACTTCTACCACAGTGTTCAGTAAAAGTTACTCTCCCGCCTCAGTGAGACTCTGAATTCCCTCCTGCCTCTTCCCTGCGTGTCACTAGGGATAAAAGAAAAAGGCTGAAACGTAAAATGCTCGTAGATAATCCTGTCAGTCCACATGAGAGCAGGCGGGCTCATTACAAGTCTGTGGAGTTGGTGTCTGCTCGGGACACTTCGTCACCGGGAACATCACCAGAGCCCACACCCGTCGCTCCAGACGAATCATGGCTGATGGGTGTTATAATCCAGTTCCCACCACCATCTTTTTCTTTCTCTCTCACTGTGTAGTTGACGATAAACCTGAATCCTCTTCCACGTTGGTTTCTCTCTCCTCACCGTGATGCTGCAGCAGCCTCACATCACATCTGAAGTTTAGTCAGACTTTGTCCTCTGGTGTGCAGCAGCTGAGTAACTTTCTCCATCACTGAAATTACAACCCACCAGTTGTGAGGGTCATGGCCGTTCCTCTGATTAAACACTGGAGGTAGACAAATGAGAGGAACTTCTTTGTTTGTCTCTTTTAACATTTCTTTGAGGAAATTCTCTCCTTTTTTTGTAGAAGTGTTGAGATATTCAGACTCTAATTGTTTACCTCTACAGATGCTGATTACAGTGTTATTATGCTGCTTCAAATCAGGAAATGTCACATGGCATGAGCAGTAAACAAGACAAATAATCAGCCGTGACTTGAATTTTGAACCAATCAGCATCTTCTTTTCCCCCGCATCTATTTTATTTTCACCTCATCCAGTAGATAATCATACAAACACAGCCACACACACAAAACTGAAGAAAATCTTTACATATAATGTATCTGTTATCTATGCAGAAAATACACTACTATTGGAATTAAATGGACTTGAGTGAAATAGTTGAAAACAAATGTTTTGCTGAATCTTCTCACTTTAGTTTTGAAATCTGAGCAGTGAATCAGACCCAGTGCTCGGTGCTGTTTTAACCACACATCACTCTGGCCCACGGTGACCACCAGACATAACCACAGTGTTCCCGAAATATGGTTTGGCTTTTTGTCTTCCCCACCAGCCTCTTTAACAGGTAGCACATCTTTTTTTTCCTCTAAAAGTGTTGTTTCTGTTTTCTTTTTTTTTTTAAAGTGAAACTTCAGCCTTTAGCAGCGGCTGTGGCCTTTTGACAATTTGATTTCCTGCCTGGAGCATCACGGTGTTGTTTTTCTGTCTATATTTGTCTTTGTTTGTGATCGTGCCAACGTGTGTGTGTGTTGGTGTGTGTGGTCAGGTGTCCAGGGTTGCTGAGCTCTGTGATTTTCAACTGATGTGTGATATCAGAGGAGCTGCTGGATGCGAGCCCTTTGGCTTGTGCCTTGGCCTTTTTTATCTCGCCTCTCTTGCCAAAGCCGGTGGTAACACACACATAGGCCTGTCACGATAACAAATTTTGCTGGACGATAAATTGTCCCAAAAATCATTGCGATAAACGATAATATTGCCGTTTTGATACATTTTTTCAACTATAATAATAACAATAATAATAATAATGGTATAATAATGCAAGTATACCCTTTTGAAGATAAATAAACTTTCACTCTTTTATGTTGTTGTACGGGAATTGCCGTTTGTGACACAGTTTTCCCTGGCAATTCGTACCGCCAGTCAAATGTTTGTAACATTTATCGAAATGCCGGCTTTACGATGGTGTTAAAGGGCTGCATCTCTTTAGCGATGTAGCGAACTACACCGTCTGTGAGTGCGCACCATTTGGCACTATCACATTTCTACTTAGTTT
>OOFC01031313.1:2856-15554 GCA_900323345.1 Pseudochromis fuscus | reverse complement strand
GATACGGTACGATACGATACACTACGTTACCATATGATAAGATATTGTAAGATAAGATACAATACAATACCATAAGACAAGACACGATACGATAAGATAAGATACGAAATGATAAGATAAGATACGATACAATATGATATGATAAGATAAGATAAGATAAGATACAAAACGATACAATAAGATACGATACGATGTGATACTATAGGACAAGATACAATACAATGCATAACGATACGATACGATACGATACGATACGATACCCTATGTTATGTTAAGATAAGATAAGACAAGATAAGAAAAGATAAGGTTGCAGTAAGCGAATAGCAAAATAGAATCACTAGTAACAAAGCAACATAAATAGGACAAGATCACCATTTCCATCATCAACAGTGAACAAGATCTCAAATATTACTCATTGTAGCAGCTGTGGAAGTCCCAGAAATGTCCCTCTTCTTCTTGGTTTTACCAAAGTCAAAGTCATAAAGCTGTGGACGAACACAGACGACATCAATAATCTCTTCTTCCATCTCGTTGGGGAATTCCTTCTGGTTTATATCCGACAGTAAATCAACAATTGTAACCTGTTTTATTTTGTTTGGTCACATCCCTTGTGTGTCTCGTTGAGTTTTACTTCCTGTTTCTCCCTCCTCTGATTATGTTCCCCTGTGTTTACTCGGTGTATCTTCCCTTTGTCTTTGTTGGTTTGTTGTTGATCGTCCTTGTTGATTTTCCTCATTGGTCTCCATGTGGTTCCTGCTCGCCTCCTCATTTCCTCTTGTGACTTTTTACTTTTTAATCTTTATTTTGAGCACCCCCACCACTGACTGCAGTTTGGGTCACACCACCTTACACAACATCTGCTCGGAGAGTTGCTGACACACGCTCTCACCATTTATTTATCTACTTACATACATAGAATATGTTATTATACCAGTTTGTTACATTTATATCATCACAGCATATGTGCAGAATACAAAATTTAACACACACGGGCATGTGCAGACTCACACACTGATCACCGTGGCAACAGCGATGGTGACCTCTCTGGAAACCCTCTGAATGTAATGACCCACAGTTTACACACCCAGACGGCAAACACTCCCGGCTGAATTACCATGGAAACGTCCGGAGGAAGAATGTCCGGCTGTCCGAGCTCAAGGGGGGCAGTGAGGACGGGGAACATCAAATACTGTACAGGACATGTACAGTCTGGCAGATTCATTAATATTACCTGAACATCATCCAATCAGTGAGTTAGATAATACAGGAGGGCTGCTGGAGTCTGAAGCTACACGTTCGTTTATGTAAATGTAACAATCACAAAAGTTGTTCAGTATCACGGGACATGAGGGATTTCTCAGCTATGGAGGCACAAAACACAACATCACCATCATATGTTCAGGAAGAAAAATATTTAAATATCAAGTTGTTCAGCTCTTTGTGGACAGTAATGCTAACTTTACACTTTTATCTACTTCTGTGATTTATTATTCAGTTAAATCCATTCAACTTTCTACACTTTGAACTTCTGAAAATCAAACTTCATCTTTTCCCTCTCCTTCCCTTTGAAACTTGTATTTTGTTATGCCTTTCAAAATGTTTAGCTGTTTTTTGTGTATCTTCTTCTTCTTCATTATTATTATTATCATCAGCTTTTTGTACTTTCATGCATTTTAAAATGTGTAAGTGATTTTAAATTTGCTATATTCAACTGTAATTCTTCTTAAATATCATCAAGTGTGAAAAATATTCAACATTTTTTTAATAATTTCTTAGATTTTTTAAAAAAATGATTTTATTGTGAAAATAGTAGCCCAAGAAAAATAATAATAAAAAGCTGGAATTTATAGTTGTTGTACCAAAATATACAAAGGATATTTGGTTTGTTTTGTGTAAAAATAATAAAAAATAAAAAAATAAAAAATAATAATCTAGATTTCTATATTTTTAGAAGACAAATGAACAAAGTGAACCTGACATACAAACCATCATCAGCATTTCACTAATTATCAAAATTCTTAGTCTCATTAATTTGATACTGTTGTAAAATGTAAATTACCAGTTGATATAACATGAATACCGTCACTGGTGCCGCAGCAGATGAGCTCAGTGTGAATCTGTCTCCATAATGAACAACTGAAGAGAGTGTAGAAAAATAAAATCTCAATCTTTATTGTCACAGCTGCACATTAGAGATGAGCTTTATTTTGAAGTTGTCGCACACTTTACAAAACTGGTGTGTGTGTCGTCCGATGGAGAAAAGAAAAAGTTAACAGGTGTTTGTTCATGCGCCACGAGCGCACATCGTCGTGTTTGATTGGTCAGTCTTGTTAATTAATGAGCGAATGAAAAGGTCTGAGTCGAGGCTGGCGCCGGCCTGGTGGGAGGCGCAGGGCTTCCCGGTGCCACGGCAACAGTCTCCTAGCACATGGAGGTCAGAGAAGAGACAGAGGAGAGGAAGAGGACACTGGATGGAGGGATGGATGTTATATCATAGCATGGACTCAGTTCACCAACAGATATAGTTGTGCACAGTGCTGGTGATAGTTTGAACACCTCCGTATCCAGCTGTGGGAGGATGGGAGGGGATGTGAGACACAGACATGGAGGAGCTGTGGACGGGGGAGGAGGTGGTCAGTTCTGGGAGCAGTACTTCCAGAAACACACTGTGGAGGAAACACAAGGAGGAAACTGGATCAAGACCTGATGAAACACCAGAGCTGGTAAAACCACATTCAGGTTCTACTGCACATGTTGGGTTGTTTTAACCAAGAACTGGGTCAATATTGGACTAACTAGATACTGAGATCATTTAACCCAGGAAGATGGGTTGTTTTGACCCTGTATTGGGTTAAAAGAAAATAATTTATGTCTAAAATAATAAAATATTGAGTAAAAACACACAAAATACTAGATAAAAATAATAAATGACTGTGTAAAAAACACAAAATCTTGGTAAAATCCTTCCTAAAGTAAAACAATATTTCATAAAAACTACTAATCTTTGAGTAAAAATGACATATTAAAAACATTTTAAACTGATTAGTCCCCTCTGGCTTCTTCACCTCTCTTATTGGTCTTCTTGGCCTGAGGTGGGAGGGACTTCCTGAAGTTTCGACCAGTCAGGCTGGGGACCATGATGTCCACGCTGGCCTTGGATGCAGTGCTGTCGGCGGCTGTGGGGGCTGCGGTGGTGGACCTCACCCCTCCCTCAGCAGCAGGAAGCTGAAACCACAGCAGCAGCAGAACGAACAGAGGCAGAGTTTAGAGACACACACAGTCTTACACAATACAACATGCAGTGTAACGAGGCGGCCATTTGTCCAACTTTGGGTTGAGTGTCTTGCAGAAGAACACTTTAACATGTGGACCGGAGGAGCCAGGTATCGAACCCCTACCTTATGATTTTTGGGCTCCACAAGACAAATCCCTTTCAACTTTTTTTTTTTTTTTTTACCTCTGCGACCCCCATGATCCCACGGACCTCACAAAAGGTTTCCTAACTGTGTGCCTCCGGTTGGGGCCGAGGCTTTAGGCAGCCATTGAACAGCACCACCAGGCAACTTAGGGTTCAATGTCTTGTCGAAGGACATGTCGACATGTAGACAGGAGGAGCCCGGGATCGAACCCCCAACCTTACAGTGAGCCACATGAGGCTCTGGGATTTTTAAATATCAGTTATCCACCATTCAACTGCTAATTAATATTCATCAAGTCTATCTCCATCCATTTTCTGTACCACTAGTCCGTCAGGGTCGTGGTGGCAGCAGGGAAGCCTCGTCCCCTGTAATTTTCCCCAACTGCTTCAAGGCCAACTGGGAGATATAATCCCTCCAGTGGTGAGTCCTGGGCCTCCGCCTGGATGGCTGTGCCTGGTAGACCTCCAACAGGAGGTGACATCCTGATCCAATGCCCGAACCACCCCATCTAGCTCTACTCTGAGCTCCTCCTGAGTGTAAACCCACTGGAGATCACTTTATGCTTCATATAACTGACCCTGAAATGCACTGTTGGAATCATTAGAAAATGTTTCGGGGACTTACCGCTTTATTTTTTTTTCCTGAATTTCTTCCACTTGCTGAAAAACAGAAACAGAAGAGGCTTCAGTGTGACTGATGAAGAGCAGTGGTCAGTCAGCTGAACATAGCCACTGGGTCTCAACAGTGTAATACCACAGACGGCCACTAGACTCCAGTGTCTAGTGAGAGGACTTGGTTATTTTTTGATGAACCTTTCCTGTGAACATATATGAAACTAGACCTGAGTGGTCACCTCGTGGCATGATGGTGATCCGTGAGCTCAGCGTGCTGTTAAACACCTTCTGAAGCTCCTCCAGGGCCGAGATCATCTTCAGCATCTTGGCCCGTTTGTCCGGACCGGCCGTGTCGGGGCTGACCTTCGACCTCCTCGTAGTGGCTCTGTCGGCGTCCGGTCCGGCTGCTCTGGTGCTCAGCAGCCACTGTTTCAGGTACTGACCAGGTGCAGACCTCTGGGGAACAGCTGGAGGATGGGTGAGGCTGGGGAGAGGGTCTGGTGGTTTCACAAAGCCTGGAGGAAGGAAACAAAAGTAGCAGAACAATGTTTTGTGTAGTTTTGACCATTATTTGTATCAGTTTCTATCAATCTGAAGCAATGGTATGGTCTGTGTTCGTCTGTGTGTCGTTTATATTCAAGCACCTGCTGAACCAACGCAAGAAAGACTATTTTATGTACAAATGGACAACTGTAATTGACCCTTCAACAAATCAGAGACGCAGTCAAACAAGAAGACAAGATGGCAGCTTTATACGCAGCAGATCTGATCAGTCATACATGAAGTCAAGATGGATAAGAAACCATTATTCAGATTAAAGGCACACACACACACACACAACCACACACACACTCTGACAGGGTTGGAGAGTTCACACCCTCCCTGCTTTGTTACATAAGTACCAAGGGTGTGTCTCTCCTGGAGGACAACCTGATGTGTGTCTAGATACGATTCAGTAACAATACAGTTTTAAATTAGTGTGATACACAATCAGATGCATGTCTTTACAACTGCTTGAAGTAGTCCTTTTAAGTACTTTTCTTTAATTCACTGCAAAACTAAAAATGTCAGTATTTGGGACTCACTGGACTTTCTGCAGTTTGACATTATGAACATAATGTTTCTCTGACATGTTCATGTGTCTCACTTTGTCAGTTGAAAATTGCGCTGGAAAGACATGTCCGGTGTTGTTGGACATGTCTTTCCAGCACAAGCAATGTTACGCTAACTGTGGTTTAAGTATCTCAATAGTCCCGCATCAACGTCACAATCTCAATATCCTTCAGTAGACTGACCATCATCTGATTCATATCACACTGATACCAGTATAGACTGTTTATAGAAATGGATGAAGGAAGTGGGGCTCAAAAATGACGCCAATGTTGAAGTGCAAATTGGTGCAATACCACCCATGACCACTGGGGCATGGCTCCAAAAACAGGCTCCAACTGACTTGAATTCAAAACTGGTCATTTTCAATCCTGAAATACTCTATACTCAATAATTTTTGTTCAGCTAAACTTAATTCTTCTTCTCAGTGATCTGGTGGTCCATCTGAAAAAAAGTCATAATACAGTAGATGTTAGGTTTCAAACAGAGGATGCTTAGCTGGATCAACAAGCCTGGTCTTCATGGAGAGCAGCACTGAAGTCGAGGTTCACACATTGGACGGTGATCTTAGGTTCAAGGGTTAGACCCGCCTCCTATCTGTTTCCCTCGTCTCCAAATGTGGTCACTTCTGGCTCCAAAATCCAACATGGCGTTGATGGCGTTCAAAACAGGAGTCCACAAACCAACAGGTGATGTCACACTTGCTTCAGTCTCTGATGTTAATCCCCAAGTAGGAGGATCGCTGCACTCGCATTTTAACATCTAAACTTATTACTGATTCACATTGGTTCATCTGTACACTAATAATAACCAGGTTTTAGTAGAACAAAGAGTGGGATTCAGGTACTTCCTGTGGACTGAAATACATGAAGGACGTCTGTGTTGCTGTTTCACTTTGGCTGGTTTTGGATCATAACCTCTGTCACTGTGTCTTCAATGACCAGGTCTGTAATTTGCTGACATCTTCAGATTCTCAGTAAAAGTCTTTTCTTAGTGTGTCCGACACACACACACACACACACGCTTTTATTTTGGTGGGATTCCTCAGTTTTATTGGCCACTAGAAGAGTTGCCAGGAGACCCTGAGCTGTGACATAAGAATTGTATGAAATATGTGCATGATGACGTCGGAGTTTTGGCAACAATGCAGCTCAGTGTCTTTGTGTTGTGACTCTTATTATTTACTGTGCAGTTGGGTGCAGAATGAAGGGAGTGTTGTCTTTAAATAAAACCAATGCTGTTGTAAATTCTCAGGTTGTCTGAGCAGCGACCGTCCAGTTTAGACCAAATCAGCTCAAGCCAACGACTTCACTTTGTTGTCTCTGTGTGGATTTCTGAGTCCTGAGGTACAGACCAATGACGTTATATTTTGTCTGTCTGGATATCGGCAACACCTTTACACAACCAACTTTGGATTACCGTAATTACATCATGGTTTGCACTATTGAATAATTTCCAATGGTTTCTACGAGCTGAGACATTGTGCTTTACAGCTAATGTGGTGTCATTACGGTAATTTTACTTGTGCCTCTTGTTAACTGTATGTTATGCAAGTGTATTAACAGTAATGACGACAACAACACGAAAACGAAATGTGAGTCAACAAAAAACAATGCAATTGCACATAAATAACATTTTTTTTTCTTGTTACATTTGACATTAAAACAAAATAACCAAAAAAGTCCACAGGATGTTTTGAGTCGTGGGTGTTAAAGGGTTAAAAAACCAAAAATATATAATTACCTTGGTACATTTTTGTGGTTTCAAGGATCCCAGACACAATCTCTTACAAAGAATGATTTATGATGAGTAGTATTTTTTAAAGACTTCGTCACATTTTGTTACAAATCTCTACACACTTTCAGGACAATGTCTATAATCGCTTATCATTTGTTGACGATCAGACAGGGATTATGCTTTAGTGGAGGTTTGTACTTTCAAGGATGCTTCGTGATGTTTGGGGTCAAGGGTCAGGTAAAAAACCAAAACCTAAAAGACACCTGAAGACACAGGAAGCTAAGTTATGGATGATTGGATGACTGAAGGGAGAACGGTTGATGTTAGACATGGATTGTATGATTTCAACGTCTTTGTTTTTAAATAGAGTACGACCTTAAATATGGATTTACCTGATAATATCTTGTGCACTGTGTTTAGAGGTGGAGCCTAAGGTCTAGTTTTTATATCTGATTACTAAAGCAGTGAAATCCAAGATGATAGTCGTGTCTATGACTTCTACACGATCTTTACGAAATCTGTTGAGACCAGGGGGATGTCCATGAGAGTCACTGGTTTCCTGTTCCTGGACAGTTTCTTACCTCTCTCGGTGGGCGCCGCCTCCACTCTGAGGACCACCAGCATCATCACGACGACCTCCACCCCCGACAGGACCGCCGCTCTGTGAAGCATCGTCACTGCAGTTTACGAGACAAGATTACGTAACAAAGGAGAACTGATTTTCTTCTGGTCCTAGAGAACTTCTGGTCTGTAAGTCGTGTCGTTTTTCCCGATGTTCAACTCATCCATCCGACTCCTCACACTTCCTGGTTCGAACAGCTTGTTTAAGACGCTTCAACACAATGACTCTCTTCAGCTGTGATAGGTCAGGAAGTTTCTCTCTGTTTTCCAACCAGACATTGGCGTCCGTCCACTCGTCTTCGTCTCAACAAACTCGGACACCTGTCTCACTAAGTAAATCTATCTCTTCATGGTCCATGGATGCGCCTCTTGAAGAAGGCTTGTCATGAGCGTGTTCCTCTTCCTGACGCCACCTCGCCTTTTATACCCCCGAGTTCGGCTCTGAACATCCGACTCATCGCTCCGCGTCAACCAATGGCCGACCTGAAAGGCACACTAGCCCCGCCCCTTCCTCCTCAATGGAACGGTGACATTTGGGGAGCTTGGCGGCGATCTTTGTGTGTTTGGTGTCAAAGCTATCTTTTTGTGAGCGCGTTGTGTGTGTTTAGGCTTGTATTTAACGCGTACGGTGTGTGTGTGTGTGTGTGTGTGTGGCCCTGGCTGTATAAGCAGTGATAAGGTAGTTCTTAATATGTTTGCACAGGGGCCACAGAAAGAGAAAGGACCCTCTGACGCATGAGGGCCTGGAGCCACACCGACTGCCTGCACACACACAAACACACACAGCATTCAAACACATGACAAACTCATGCACACAAACACACACACACACACAGTAAAAAGAAGCGTGGGATGCACATCAAAGGGCACGGAGAGGCTGAGAATTCAAACGACTTTTTCTTTTGTCGATCATCGTGACGACAAATCCCTCGGACGGCGAGTTGACAGAGTGACGGTGGGACATCCCGCCAATAACCGCCACAAACACACACACTCCTGTGATGGTGGGATGAAGTGAAGATGAATGAATGTGAGGACTGCAAAGAGCAAGGATGATAAGAAGTGTGTGTAACGGTGTGTGTGTGTGTGTTTCAGTTGCTGGGTGAAGAGAATTCAGCTGAAGAACATGCAGTCCTTCATTACTGCTCCGTCTGTCTGCAGAGTGTGTGTTACAGTGTGTGTGTGTGTGAGAGGCAGCGAGTGAAGAACTTTGAAGGTTCGAGGAAAAATAAAGACGCATTTTCCTCTTTCTTCTGACTCATCCATCTTCTCCTTCCTAGAAATCTCCAGGCTTCCTGTCTCTGTCTTTACACTTGCTCTTCATTGTTTCCCAGTCCTGCTCCTTCATGTAGAGAAGATGAGAAGATTCACAATCCATCTGCAGGCTCCTGACAGCAGACTGTGGATATAACTTTGCTTTTTTTGCCAAAAGTGTCAGAAGATTTTTTTCACACTGAAAAATAAATCAGTACTTTTACTGAAATGTACAGCTCTGACTTAAAAAACAAAATTCTAGAAAATGTTTTTACTGAAGAAAAGGGGGAAAACTACAGAAGCCCTAAAGGGACATGGTGAGCTTTATTTTATTTTCTCAGTTTTCCTGTGATAACAAGATAATTTCAGTGGTTTTCTCGACATCTCGAGTTATTTCTCTCGTTATCTCGAGCAAACAAACTTTGTTTTTTTCCCAAGATTGTAGGATAAATTATCTCGAGAAAACGAACAAGATAATTTTCTGGCGATCTAGAAATCAAAAGGCTGATTACTTTCTTTATCTGACCCACTCTGCTGCTGCACACTGAGCTTTACTTCTGTTTGTTTGTGCTTTTGATCATCCTGGTTTGGAGTTATGATCTTTTGATGTTATTTGGAAACTGATCTCATTATCACAAGAAAACGAAGGTCGTTTTCTCGAGATAACGCGATAATTTATCCTATAATGGGCGGCTGTGGCTCAGGTGGTAGAACACGTCGCCTATTAATCGTAAGGTTGTGGGTTTAATCCCCTGCTCCTCCTGTCCACATGTTGAAGTGTCCCTCTGAACCCTAAGTTGCTCCTAATGGTGGCTAGTGCCTTGCATGGCAGCTCTGTATCCATTAATGTGCGTGAATGGGTGAATGAGTTGCCTTGTAAAGCACTTTGGGACCAAGCTAAGGTCATGAAAGCACTGTATAGATGTACTTCATTTACCATTTATAATCTTAACAAACTTTGTTTTCTCTACATAACTAGAAAAATAACTCGAGATCTCAAGAAAACCACAGTAATTATGTTGTTATCACGAGAAAACTGAGAAAATAAAAATATAGATAACCATGTCCTTTTAGGGCTTCTGTAGAAAAGTGAAATAATGATAAAAAAAAAAAAATGCTTAAAAAAAGCAAAAATAGTAGAAGTTGAACCAGAAGCAGTTGAAGAATTAGAAGAAGTAGTAAAAAGTAAAAAAAAAGTAGAAATAGTAGAAACAGGTGAAGTAGAAAGTATAACTGAAGTATGTATTCACTTCTATAGTAAAAAGTAGTTGGAAAAAAAAGTAGAATATCTCAAAAAGTAGAAGCAGTAGAAAAAAGTGGAGTAGAAGCAGTAATGTACAGAAGCCCTTAAAGGAAATGATTAAATACACTTTTATTTTCTCTGATAACAAGTTAATTTCAGTGGTTTTCTTGAGAGAAATTTCAAGAAATTTGCAGAACTACAGCAGCGAGTGTCTACAGTTTTATTTTGAAAATCACATCAAAGGATGATAATAACACAAAAACAAGGCTATGAAAAATAAAATAAACTAAAATAATAACAATATGAGCAGGAAGTAAGTAAGGCAAGGTAAAATAAAAAATAATTAAAATTACAAAGATGCTGAAGATGATGATGATGTTCGCCCTTCGTAGTTGAAGAAGGCCACGTCCTCTGGTTAGTGTGAGGTTGACTGACGAGGCCAAAGGTGTGAGACCCTCTGCCACAGGTAGGACACATGGAGGTCATGTTTCTTCATGGTGATCTCAGTGCAACGCTCTCCACTGATCGAGCACCTCTGAAGATCAGGTCTCTGAAGATCAGGACTCACAGAACCACGTGGTCCTCTCCCCGGGACTCCTGCTGCTCGTTTAGGGACACTTTCATATACAAACTGTGAAGATGTCCAGTAAATGTCCAGCTCTTATCTTGTGTTAAAAATATAGGAACACTATTGAATGAACCCTTTAACACCAAGAGAGAAATGGTGTAAAATATGGAAACTATAAATATATAGAGAAATCCTGAGAGTAATATATCTAAATGAACTAACAGTCAGTACCACTGCAGCCTGCTGCACAGTGTTGGTCCTCAGCCACCTCTGGAGGGCAGTCCTCCTCTACAGATGCTCCACGCTGCAGCATCACAGTCGGACTCAGACCTGCTTCATGGTCCGAGTCCGGCTCCAGCTCCTGCAGTAAGACCTGCTCTCAGACTTGCACAGGATCAACATCTTTCCTCATTTCATCTCAGGCTACAAATTCATCCAAATCCAAATTCTTCAAAGTAAAACGATCCACAGACTGTGTTGAATTTATTTGATATGAGAATGAACCACACTGCACCTCCTCCTGTACTCTGTGTGAGACAAGTTGTGTATTTTTTCATATACATATATATATATAACACACAGTCTCCTCCCAAAGTACTGGAGCAGTGAGGTCAGTTCCTTTATTTTCACTGAAAACATCTGAGCATCACATCAAAAGATGAATATGAGACAACAGATCAGATGGACAAATTCATATGAAATTAAATCTATCCAGGTAAAATGACCCATTTCATCATTTTTGTTCAAGCTACGACTTTTCCTCAGTTACACTGGATCTCCTGCAGTGATTTATTTTTATTTTATTGCTGCTCATTTAGGGTAGAAATGTAACATGATTTCTATTTATTCACCACTTCATTTCATTTATTTTAAGAAGAAAGAGCAAAATTGTTTCTGTAAAATAAAATGACAGATTATGAGGATATGTTTGAATATTTGCGTGAAGCCACTAAACACCTGACTGATCCTGCATGATGCTCCCTCCTCCCCTCACAGCCTGACTCTCTCCTGCAGGACACAGAACATATATGTGGGTTAAAAAACTTAATCAATGTAACACGTGGCTGACAGGTGTTTTCTGTTGCCTGGTTACCATCATCCAAGATGGCGGCAGGTCACAGTTTGTCATGTGTCGTGTTTGACTCGTTTTTGATAATCGTTCATTCATGTCTGAGCTGCTCACCGTCTTTTAAATCTTCAGTTTTATTTTCTGGTTAAATGAAGGTTAAATAAATAAATAAAATAAAAGTGTAGTTAGTGTAAGAACAGGATTTACAACAAAATATGAAGTTAAATGGTGGAAATATTACCTGGTACTGTATATCCAGCTGTTTTATAATAAATGATTTCACTAAAACAATACATTAAAAAGACATGCAGCAAAGATTTTAAATATTAAAATCATTTATTTGAAGATGAAAATCCTCTGAGAGCTAATTGATACTGGGTAAAAACATCCTGTTTATATCTTTCTGTCCATCTGTCTTTTGATTGGTTAAAATCAGGAGTGAATGTCTGTGTTTACCAAGAATGGAAATATATTCATACAGTTTGTTTAATATACTTATTAATAGGATTAAATGGGTTTTCACATGATTCAAATTAGATTTTATTTCTCATATATTGGACAAAAAAAAACTACTGGTACTAGTCATTTTTATTATTCTTCATACTCTGAATATTAATCATTAATATTTACGTTTAAAATAGGAGGAAGAGGAGCTGATGTTTGTCACCAGGTTGATTACACTTACTGTTTCTGATCAATATTTTATTCTATATTATTGATAACATCTATCAGAGCAGTGTTTAAATATTAAGTGTTTGATAAGACAGTAAATGGAGGTCTTCAATTTATGTACAAGATTAATCAACAGGTTGTTAATTTAAGTGTTAATTTAAGTTCATTTCTAAATCTACATGAAACAACTAAACTTCTGGTTCAGTCAGTGCAGCAATATGAAGAACAGCTGACAGGATACAACAGCATCACATCAGCCTCCATTTCTGAAATTATTTATGTTTTAGAAAATCACATGTGTCTATTTACAAATGTCTATTAAATTATATATTGTATATTGTATATGTATTGTAAAATACTCAAATATGGCAAATCTTGTTGTTATAATGTT